>SZWC01004739.1:145708-157095 GCA_023375785.1 Penium margaritaceum | reverse complement strand
GTGTTGCTAGGAAGCTTCTACGCACTTTCTCATGGTATCAGAGCAGTGAGACAGTTCTCACTGAGCTGCGCAGCAGAGACGCAGCAGAGCAGCAGTAGTGAGAGTCACCGCTGCAGCGGAGTTTTCTGGGATCTGTTGGAGACGGCCGGTCGCCGTCAACGTACTCCACCCACCACGTGATATCGCAGCTGCAGAGGCAGCAGCAGCGGCGTCTACCGCCACGCAGAGTTGTGTGGCGGCTGCGGTGCGTGCAGCCGCCCTCCCACAGCCGCAGCAGCAGAGCAGCAGCAGCAGAGGCGGCGGCGGCAGCAGCGCAGCAGCAGCGCAGCAGCAGCGGCCGCAGCAGCAGCGTGGCAGCAGCGGCGGCAGCAGCAGCGCAGTAGCAGCGTCGGCAGCAGCAGCGCAGCAGCGGCAGCGGCACAGCAGCAGCAGCGGCAGTCGCGGCGGCAGCAGCAGTGCAGCAGTGGCAGCAGCAGCAGCGCGCGGCGGCGGCAGCCGGCAGCAGCACGCGGCGGCGGCAGCCAGCAGCAGCTGCAGCGCGCAGCAGCAGCCGCCGCGCGCAGCAGCAGCAGCAGCAGCGCAGCCGCTGCTGCCACCGCTGCAGACGCAGCTACGCAGCTGCTGCTGCAGCTGACAGCACAGCTGCAGCAGCAGCTGGGCGGAAGCTGCTGCGCAGCTTCCGCGGAGCTGCCGCGCGCCACCGCGAGGCGGCTCCACACGCGGCAGAACCGTGACAAGAAAAAAAAAAGGAGGGGACGAGCTGACGTCAGCATTGTCGATTGCTGACGTCATCAGGTCGTGCTGACGTCAGCAACCACTTGCTGACTTCAGCATTACACTTGGCCAAATTTTCACCCGGAAAGTCAAAAGTTGCCAGCGTTTGAACTCCCCGAGAAACACAGACAGTTTTGAAATCCGGCAAACTTAACCTGTCGTCCCATAGTGAGCGGCGACATGAGTTCGCCCGACGACAAGGACAAGGGACCAGGTGATCCCTCCTCCTCTTCTTCAGGGGTATTGAGCCCTCGCTCGCAGGCCATTGTGGACCTGCGCAGCCAGCAGGAGGAGATGCGTCGTCTGCAGCGAGAGCAGACTGACGCGATCCGCACGCTGACTGAGCTCCTGCGTGCTCAGTCCACGGCTCCTTCGCGGATTTCTGAGGGAGCTGCCGGCGTTGCGGCCTCCACTCAGCACTCGGCCCAGGTGCCCGTGACAGGTGCTCCGCCTGCTTCACCTCCGGGTGTGGTTTCTCCACCACCTGCGGACCTCCTTGATGACGAGCCATTCATGCCAGGCTTCGAGGATGACTCTCAGGAGCGGGAGATTCGTCTTCTACAGGAGCGCCTCCGTCAGCTCCAGACGGGTATCTGACCTCCACCCGTGTCCCCGATACACCCGTCACCTGACTTCCCCGGTGATCACCCTCTTCCAGGAGTTTTCCCCGTCTCTCGCCCTCCTCAGCCTGCGGTTGCTCTCCCCACGGAGCGGTAGCCAAAGGACTTTGAGGCACCACCTCCACGGTACATCAGCGAGGATGGATTTGACTGCTCGGAGATCCTCTTTCAGGTGTGGGCCACTTCCGAGGGAGTGTGGCCTTACTACCATAGCTCATACCAGTCTACAGATCCAGCACAGGTGCTGACAGCAGCCCGGGCCATGCGAGGACTTCTCTACGCCATGCCACGCGAGACTGTCGTCGACTTCCGCCCTTTCCTCGGTGAGGCTGGCACAGGCACCGGAGCTGATCCTCGTGGAGGCTGGGATCTGGTGTTGTCCCTACTGGCCGCAGAGACGCACGCTACGCGTGCGTCACACATTCGTTCTTTCCACTCGCTCCGTCAGGGACCAGCGGAGCCTGCGGCGGATTACTGGCGACGCGCCATGCGTATTTACACGCGTCTGGGGACCTCAGGGGGCACATAGCTGTGGGCACTTCGGACGATCATGCTCGGAGTTCGTCTGGAGTACACCGAAATTTTCACACGGTACAGCGACGCTGTTCTCGAGCCTTTCTCGGCCACCCTGCAGCTGCTCCCTTGGGCCCATCAGCTTTTCCTCCAAGTGACATCGGCCCACGAGGCAACAATAGCACATCTGGAGACTTCCCTCGCTGCAGCAGTCCTCGCCTCACCACCATCTTCCCTCCTGCAGTCACCCTCATCTACCTCCATCACGACCGCATCTTCCTCCTCCTCTTCGACCCCGTCTACACCCACGCAGACGCAGGGCGTTGCAGCAGCTGCCCAGGGGAAGAAGAAGAATAGGAAGCGCGGATCGGGTCAGCAGCAGTCGTCATCCAGTGGTAGCAGTGGCCGTTCCGTGCACTGCTACAACTGTGGAGGTGCCCATCGCTACACCGAGTGCCAGCAGCCGCTTGACTGGGAGCGCATCACTCGCGGACTTCAGGCTGCCCATGCTGCCCGCACCGCGTCCGGCACGTCGCCCGCACACTCCTCTGGACGCGCGGCGACCACGACTGCAGCTGTTCCTGCATCCTCACCAGCGAGCAGCAGTGATCCAGACCCATGTGACCGCACCATCGCCGAGCTTCGTCATCTTCTGGCGCTTCGCTTTCAGGGAGGTGCGAGTGTGTTGTCATCGTCGAGTGGGTCACAGACTGCTTTTTCGTCCGTCCTCGTGACTCGTGATGACACGTGTGGGGGCGCACAGTCCGCATGTGATGATGATGGGCCTGACTGCACTGACTGGATTCATGAGTCTCACCTTCGTAATGTACGTCGTTCCTTCCCACTGACGGCTCAGCGTCCCTCTGATGCCGAGTGTTCCATTGCTCGTTGTACAGTGACGTCCACCAGTCGTGACCCCAGTGGCACTTGGATCATAGATTCCGGTGTCACCCACCACATGACGTGTCGTCGTAGTGACTTTGTGGTACTTGGTCCTGTCACGACTGTCCGTTCTGTTCGTACAGGCTCTGGTCAGTCCTTACCGGTCCACGGTGTTGGGGTTGTATGCTTTGATGATCCGTCTGGCCCCCTGTATCTCTCTGACGTGCTGTTTGTGCCTGATCTTGAGCTCAGTCTGCTGTCTGTGCGTGCCTGCACTCTGATGGGTCTCTCCGTTGAGCACACCGCTGATTCAGCGACGGTGACTGCTCTTGACACCCGTAGCATTGTCCTGCGTGCTTCNGTCGTAGATGATTTGTACCGCATTGCTCGGCCATCCTCCCCTTGCTCTCCCCCTTCCTCTGGACGTGTTTTTGTCACTGGTGTTCTATCCCCAGAACACCAGAGGTTGCTTCACCGACGTCTGTGTCATGTGGGCTCCGACACTGTGTCGAAGCTCATACGGACACAGCCCGCTCTTGGCCTTGACGTGGCTTCTTTCGAGAAGCCACCTTAGACCGAGTGCCTTTTTTGCGCTCAGGGAAAGATGCACCGGTGTACTTACCTTGATTCGCGTTCCCGAGTGCTGAGGCCACTCGAGTTGGTCCACTCGGACCTGCTTGGTCCTCTCCCGGTCGAGTCCCTGTCCGAGAGGGGCCGGTATGTTCTGACGCTGACTGATGACTTCACCCGGATGCGGTGGGTCTACAGTCTGCGTCAGAAGAGCGACGCCGCCCTTGCGGTTCGTCTCTGGCTCGTGATGGCTGAGCGTCAGTCTCATCACACGCAACATACCTTTCGCTCGGATCGCGGCGGCGAGTTCCTCGGTGAGATGGACTCCTTCTTTGCTGAGCACGACATTTTTCACCAGGTCTCCGCTCCTGCTACTCCACAGCAGAACGGTGTCTCTGAGCGCTGGAACCGCACCATGGAGGATGCGGTCCGCGCTATGCGGTCTGAGTGCGGTCTCCCAGAGTCCTTCGCCTTCGAGGGCTTCGCCTACATGACGTGGGTCTGGAACCGACTCCCGCATGGTCCGCTTCCGGATCATGTTACGCCGTACGAGCTCTGGTTTGGCCACCGTGCCGATCTTCATCTCGCACGCGTCTGGGGTTCCCTGGACTCCGTGTGGTACACCGAGGACCAGGAGGGGTCCAAGGTCTCCCCTCAGGGTCGCTTGTGTGCCTTCATCGGCATCTCCCCGCGGTCGAAGGCCTGGCGTTTTTGGGACCCCAGTCGCCGTCGTGTCATTGAGTCCCGTGAGGCGCTGTTTTTTGAGTCTCTCACATACCGTGATCTGACTGCGATCACAACCCTTTCTGCAGCTCATGTCCCTTCCTGTGAGGGGCCTCGGCAGATGGGGGAGACTTCTCCGCCAGCGACCATCTCTCGTCAGGCTGATGTGTCCGCTCGAGTCCCCTCACGATCTCCAGCACTTGATGATCCGGCTATCATTGCCGTTGGTCCAGAGATCCCGCCTGTTCAGCCTGTTTCACACCCCACAGGTACCAGTGCTCTCACGCCTCCTCCTGCATCACCACCTGTGTCCACTAGCACCCCTGCTCCGGCGTCTGACCCAGCCCAGCCCACTCCTGTCCCTACGTCGGCTGACACTCTTGTCTCAGTGTTCGGGCCAGCCTTGCCCGCTGTCACTCCCAGCTCAGTGTCCCCCCCAAACGCTTCTCCTTGCACGGCATCTCCGACTGCCTCGTCTCAGCCCTCACCAGCTGTGGTCGTACCTGTCCCTATGGTCGTACCTGTTCCTGAGCTTGAGGTGCGCCCCTCGACCTCTGGTTACTCCCGTGAGCCCGGTGGTCGCCTTCGACCACTGGATTCCGGAGCTCAGCGAGCGGTGATCCAGGCACAAAGGCCTTAGGCCTGAGTGTCCGCACTGAGCTTTCAGAGGTACACCCAGCGTGCCCCATAGGGCACGACCTGGTCACTCGCGAGTTCCATATCGTCTGTGACGCAGCAGCTAATCTCGTGGCCGTCAGGTCTGACACTGAGGCGTGTGCACTTGCCACGCAGAGTTCCCCCTCCTTGGCGCCTGACCCGGGCACATTGAGGGAGGCTTTCTCATCGCAGGATGCTGATGCCTGGCAAGCTGCTTGCGAGGATGAGCTTCGCGCTATCCGAGAGCACAGAGTCTACGAGCTGGTCGACCTTCCCCCTGGGAGGAAGGCGATTCAGGTCAAGTGGGTCTTTCGCAAGAAAGTGAAGCCGGATGGCTCACTGGAACGCTACAAGGCCCGCTTGGTCGTCAAGGGGTTCTCTCAGATTGAGGGAGTTGATTACACTGGCACCTTTGCCCCTGTCGGCCGCATGACCTCAGCTCGGGCTCTGTTCGGTGTAGTGGCTCAGCATGACTGGGAACTACACCAAATGGATGTGAACAACGTGTTCCTCCATGGCTCTTTGGATGAGGAGATCTACGTGGCTCAGCCACCAGGCTTTGAGGACGGTGACAAGGTCTGGCGCTTGCGCAAGTCCTTGTACGGCCTCAAGCAGTCTCCATGGTGTTGGAACCGGGAGATCACTGGCACCTTGACTCGCGCAGGATATGTACACAGCAAGGCAGACCCCTCACTCTTCATCCTACCGACACCCGAGCGGTTCATCGCCATCCTGGTCTATGTTGATAACCTTTTGATCGCGTCTCCGTCCCTGGAGGCCGTGAAGGAGGCCAAGGCTGTCCTGCAGACCGCCTATAGGATGAAGGACCTCGGTCCTGCATCGGTGTTTCTTGGTATGGAGATCGTGCGAGATCGCAGACATCGGACACTGTTGCTGCATCAGGCCCGATACACTCGAGTCGTGGGGGAGCGCTTTAGCGATCTCCTTGGTGCAGTGCCCACTGCTTCCACACCCCTCACACCTGATGGGCAGGATGCCCTAAAGGTGGATGACCCTACATAGCTGGGGGAGACAGTGGACGTGACCTTGTACCTCCGTCTTATCGGATCTCTGATGTACCTGGCCACTACCACGCGTCCCGACATCGCGTTCGCCGTCAACCTCCTTGCTCAGTTCTCGCAGGCTCCACGTGCGAGAGCTCTTCACGCAGCTGTGCGAGTGGTATGTTACGTGGTCTCCACACCGTATCTCGGACTCTGCTTTCTTCGGCAGTGTTCGGTGGTCCTTGACGGCTACAGTGACAGCGACCGGGCTTGGAGCCCTGACGGGCGCAGTCGCACTGGCTACGTGTTTCTGCTCGGTGGTACCACTTTGTCTTGGCGAAGCAGGAAGCAGGGCTGCATCACACATAGCTCGTCGGAGGCAGAGTATGTGGCTTTGGGGGCAGGGGCTACTGAGGCAGTTTGGCTGCAGCGCTTGTTTCTTGAGCTTGGGCAGTCAGTACCCGCCATTGTGCTGCGTTGAGACAACCAGAGTGCTCTCACCATTGCGGAGAACTCTGGTGTCTTTCATGCTCGCACAAAGCACATTGCGGTTGAGCATCACTTCGTTCGTGATCTGGTGGAGCGACACGTGATCTCCATCATGTGGGTTGGCACTGACTTGCAGCGTGCTGATTTCTTGACGAAGGCACTTGCCCGCGGAAAGTTCCTGGTGGCCGTTCGTTCCGTTGGGCTTCGCCCCGTGCGTGACAGTGGTTGAGTGTGGGATGTACGTTTGCGTCTCATCTGTCTGTGTCACCCACTATGTGGTTGTACCAGTGCTGCACGCGTATGGACATGCGTACCATCGGGTCATGGGGGAGTGTTGTGCTTTGTGCCGTTCCTGTACAGTTTACTGTGACCACTCGGCCGTGTCCATACTCGTGCAGATCCCTGAGGCAGGCGGCCCTGGTGACACCGGCGCGACGACAGGCGGCGGACTACCCGCTTGGAGCTGACCGACCACTGTTCCAGAGCCCCAGATGCCACCGGGACTCTTTGCTGTGCNTGTGCCTTCTACGTCTTGCAGGCGCCTTTCGGCGGACTGGCCATGAGGCCTATTTGCATGTTTTTGCATTGTATGCTCACTGTCAGTCGATGGATGCATGCATGTGACCAGTCGCTGCGTCCGTCTTTTGATTCTGCACGTCTAGGTTCAGACGGCGTAGGATTCTGACATGTGTGCGTAGAGTTACGGCCAAAACAGTGGTTTTGGGCCGGTTTTAGGACAGCTCTTGGACTGCCGCGTGCGACACCCGCCGTGCGCCGCGGCAAGTATTTATGCCTTGGACCTGTCAGTTGTCATTTCTCTCTGCATATGCTATATTGAAGCATTCTGACACTTTGCCTTGTATCTCCTAGCCAAACCCTTGCCGTTGCGTGTACGACCTGTGACTGTCGTCACCGTCTCACCAGGCACTGACGCCCGGTCAGCGGCCGTGTTGCTAGGAAGCTTCTACGCACTTTCTCACCCCTAAGGATCAGCACCCACTCACATTTCTTCCTACGACAGTTGAGGGAAGAGGGGAGGGACATGCACGGCTTTCAGTCCAAGGGGAGAAGCATGGATCACAACGAGGTGCATGTTGTTGATGGGTGCCCTCACGGAGCACTGTGACCTGTCGGCTCATGTCCATCCACGTGCAGATGCCTGAGGTGGGCCCGACGGCGGCCGAGCTCTGCTGGCGCTCGGCGGCACCGTGAGGAGTGGAGCCCGTGAGGGGCTCAATGGCCTGCACTGTGGTGCAGCATCTCTGTCTGTGCTTGCTACAGGGTTGTAGTGCTTCAGACTCTGGTTCTAGCCGTTCAGACGGCGCCTGATTTGAATATGCTAGCACTAAGTTATGACGGTTTCCGTTTTGTGGCTAGCTGAAGCACAACAAAACGCTACCCTAGTGTGTGGTGCGAACCGAGAGCGGTCGCTCCTATTTATGTGTGTGTTGCTCATTTGTGTAGCCATCCTTGCATGTGCTTTCTGTGGACAAGCACTAGACGCCTGTGTGCGTCGTCTGACTAGACCCTCGCCGTTTCCTGCTTGGTGTCACACACTGTGGAGAGGCAGTCTAATCAGGCAACTTTCAGGAAGCTTCTCATGGTATCAGAGCACGCTAGACAGCTCTCGCGTGGCTGCGAGACAGTGACGCAGCACCGGTCCAGGGTGGACCCACCACTCATCGCGTCACGAGGTGACACGAGCGCCAACGACAGCAACAGCAGCAGCGTCAGCGCAAGCGACGGCAGCTGTGGCTGAAGGGCGCGACCCACGCTGCCACGTCACAGGCCACAACCCGCAGGCAGCTGCGAGCGGCCAGCGGCCGGCGAGCCGACGGGCAACGAGCCAGCGGGCAGCGACCCGCAAGCTGCTCACCAGCGAGCCCCGGGCAGCGGGCTGTGGGCAGCGGCCGGCGACCGGCACGCAGCGGGCAGCGGCAGCGGCCGGTCGGCATTGACCGGCCGGCGCCGGCCGGCGGGCAGCGCGCAGCGGCCGGTGGCAAGCGGCTGGCCGGCTGCGGACGGCGGCCGGCGGCCGACGAGCGACGGCCGGCGGCCGACGAGGGATGGCCGGCCGCCCGCCGGCCGTCGCTCGTTGGCCGCCGGCCGTCGCTCGTCGGCCGACGAGCGACGGCCGGCGGGTGGCCGGCCAGCGGGCGGCGTGCTCGGCATCGCCGAGCAGCAGCGACAGCGGCGGCTGCGGCAACGACAGCGGCGGCGGCAGCGACGACAGTGGCAGCGGCGGCAGTAGCGGCAGCTATGGCAGTGGAGGCAACGACAGCGACGGCGGCAGCGGCGGCAGCGGCAGCGACGGCAGTGGTGGCAATAGCGGCAGCGGCAGCGGTAGCAACAGCCACCGCGGCTGAGGCCTTGACCGCCACAGCACCAGGGGCCACCATAGCCACATCAGTAGTGACAGTAGAAGCACGAGCGGAAGCGGCAATAGCGAACAACCACGAATAGGAGGGTTGGTGGCGGTGACGGTAACGACCAGTAGCAGGTGACACCAGCGGACATCAGCAGCAGCGGCACAATCATGCCGTCCAAGGCCTCTCAGACGGTGGGGACAAGGGAGGCCAACACGGACGTGGTATCCTCCGTTGGTGGCACTAGAGCCATGGATGATAACCCTCTGTATATATTTTCGTGCGTATGTGCCCTCGGGTGTGCAGTGCATGAGGAATCGGCGGTCGGTGGTGATCCACGCTGATTGCGGAGACACGTGCGCGCCAAGCCTGTCACGTGACGGCGTTGCTCCCTTGTCTCACGCGCTCCACCGGCCGTCGACCCTTGCCTGCCCCCGCTAGCAAACCTAGTTGTGTCCTTGTGATTTATGTGGCATACTGTGCTCGCTGTGATGTGCGACCTAGATTAGACCCCAACTTGCATGTTTGTAGGTCTAGTTTAGGTTTCCTACTGTTTGACCTAGTTTTTGACTTCGAAGGTGCGAACGCACCTTTTCTGGGCACATAGGGCGATTTCGCCCTCGCACCTCGTCGAGCGGCGGCGAGCCTCGCTCGCCGCCGATGGGTGAGACTCGACCATCGAGTCTCACCCGTAACAAGGTGTAGAGTTGTNTGATAACCCTCTGTATATATTTTCGTGCGTATGTGCCCTCGGGTGTGCAGTGCATGAGGAATCGGCGGTCGGTGGTGATCCACGCTGATTGCGGAGACACGTGCGCGCCAAGCCTGTCACGTGACGGCGTTGCTCCCTTGTCTCACGCGCTCCACCGGCCGTCGACCCTTGCCTGCCCCCGCTAGCAAACCTAGTTGTGTCCTTGTGATTTATGTGGCATACTGTGCTCGCTGTGATGTGCGACCTAGATTAGACCCCAACTTGCATGTTTGTAGGTCTAGTTTAGGTTTCCTACTGTTTGACCTAGTTTTTGACTTCGAAGGTGCGAACGCACCTTTTATGGGCACATAGGGCGATTTCGCCCTCGCACCTCGTCGAGCGGCGGCGAGCCTCGCTCGCCGCCGATGGGTGAGACTCGACCATCGAGTCTCACCCGTAACAAGGTGTAGAGTTGTTACTAGAGGACTTGTACTTTTTCCAACTTCGCATTAGGGTTTCTGGACCTCACGCGCTCCATGCTTAACGAAACAAAGCGCCGTTGGTCTCAATCTCTTCGTAGCTTAATTCTCATGGTATCAGAGCGCTTTTCTGGGCCTGAGAAGGGTCAGAGCCGACCGTAGGAGCCGAAGAAAGGGGCGGCCGCCACTTGGACGCCACGTCAGCAAGGGTTGGCGGGCAAGGCGGCGAAGCTGCTTCAGGGCTTTGGACCAGCCCTGAGGGGGAGCGCAAGCCCTAGCAGGGCGTCGCGCGTGCGAGGGAAGCTTGGGACGAAGAGCCGCCGCCAAAAGAAGATCCCACGCCTCATTGAGGCCCTCCCCAAGGTGCCCAACTGCGATTCTAAGGGTGGGCAAAGGGTTTGGGGGGGCGGGATTGCACTTGCAGGACTCCAGGACGCTTCTAGAGGCTTCCCTATAGAGCTTTGGGCTCTCGGCAGAAAACTGGGCCCAAAGCGGGCCCGGCGAATTGCTGCAGAAATTTCCTTGGTCTTTTTCAGCACCTTCCAGAGCTAGGTAGACCACCGAACCCACTCCCCAAGCACCATGAGCGAGGTAGATGGGACAAATGGAGGTGACGGCAGTGGTGGCAACGCTCCTAATGTCACCCTCACTGCTGCCGCAATGGCGCAGCTTGGACTAGGCCAAAAGGAACTGTCTCCCCCGCAGCTTGGGACGAGGGATTACTTGGCATGGAGGGACATCTTCTTGTCCTGGGCAGCAGAACATGGGTTGGAGGAACTTTACATTCGTCCTCCCCCAGATACTGTAACTGACCTCATGCTGCTACGCGCATTCAATGCACTAACCCGCGCACTGCCAGACCCCCAAGCCTACGCTTTGTGCCACTTTCACTTTGGCGGGCGAGGTGAGGATCCCTCCGACCCACGAAGTGGTGCAGCACGACCGCATGATGCCTGGCGCCACCTGTCCACGCGCCAAGAAGAACAGGGTATGACTCTCGTCGTGACTCTGAGAGATCGCCTGCGCAATCTCTACCCTAAACCAGGCGCGCCGGTTGCTGAATTCTGGGATGAGGCCATGGACATTCGCCGACGACTCTTTGGTCTAGGTGCCTCGTGCTCTGTCCTTGAGTGGCTGGACGTAGTGCTGCTCCACCTCGGCGAGCAGTACAAGGAGTTCCGGCGTGACTTGCTGCGCCGCCACCCAGTCGCTGAGATCGAGCTTATCGACCTCGCCTCCGTTTTTGAGGAGCTGCGCAACTACGAAGACATACTGAAGGGCGAGGCTCGCGACATGACAGCGGCGCCACCGACAGCTTATGCACACCAGGGCTCATCTTCCACTGCTGCTACAGCGAATCAGACATCATTCATCTCCCCTGGAGGATCCTCTAGTGGGGGTCGTGGCTGGTCTGGTGGTGGTGGTCGCGGCCGTGGTCGCGGCCATGGCAACCAGAGGTGCAGCTACTGCAACCAGACTGGGCACTTTTGGCGCCGGTGCCCTTCCCTCCAGAGGCAGATGATGGAGAAACAACAGCAGCAGCAGGCACAACAGCAGCAGAGGCAGACACAGCAGCAGCAGAGGCAGGTACAGCAGCAGCATCAGCCACTGCAGCAGCT
>SZWC01004739.1:116629-141910 GCA_023375785.1 Penium margaritaceum | reverse complement strand
GGTCGGTGGTGATCCACGCTGATTGCGGAGACACGTGCGCGCCAAGCCTGTCACGTGACGGCGTTGCTCCCTTGTCTCACGCGCTCCACCGGCCGTCGACCCTTGCCTGCCCCCGCTAGCAAACCTAGTTGTGTCCTTGTGATTTATGTGGCATACTGTGCTCGCTGTGATGTGCGACCTAGATTAGACCCCAACTTGCATGTTTGTAGGTCTAGTTTAGGTTTCCTACTGTTTGACCTAGTTTTTGACTTCGAAGGTGCGAACGCACCTTTTCTGGGCACATAGGGCGATTTCGCCCTCGCACCTCGTCGAGCGGCGGCGAGCCTCGCTCGCCGCCGATGGGTGAGACTCGACCATCGAGTCTCACCCGTAACAAGGTGTAGAGTTGTTACTAGAGGACTTGTACTTTTTCCAACTTCGCATTAGGGTTTCTGGACCTCACGTGCTCCATGCTTAACGAAACAAAGCGCCGTTGGTCTCAATCTCTTCGTAGCTTAATTCTCAATGGACACAATGAGCGACGGTCGTGCCACCAGTCCACGCACTCGTGCGATCGCCAGGCTGCTTGACGAACAAAGCAATGTTCGATCAAGTCTGCTGGACATGCAACAGGCTCTCGAGCTGCTGACGCAGCAGGTCGTCGTTCGGCGGACGCCACGGGTGCGCCGACAGTCACGTGGAGGCATGTCGGGCATGGAGCGCATGGCAGCCGACGATGACTCCACGGATGAGTCCCTTAGCGAGGCCTCCGACGACGACAAGGAGCACAAAGGACAGCAGGCAGATGCTCCAGGGGAGCAGGGCGTGCTTGTTGGTGGCACTACAGACACAGAGGACTCTGCGGAGGTGGCGTAGTGCGTCACAACAGTCGCAGGGAGGGTCAGGGCCCGCGCACGGGTGGCCTCTCAGGTGGCACTACCCATTGAGAAGCCACCCAAGGATTTTGACACTCCACCACCGCAGTACTCCTCTACGGTTGGCTTCGATGCCTGGTGCATGCGCTTCGACTAGTGGGCGATGGCGGAGGGGGTCTGACCGTACTACCACAGTCAGTTCCAGACCAATGATCCCCGCCAGTGTGCGATGGCTCGCTGCGCCGTGCATGGCCTGACCATGGCTGTCCCTAAGGATTTCGTGTTGGACTACGCTCCCTTTGTCGGGGACTACTTCAGCGGTACAGGCGCTGACCCTTGTGGTGCCTGGGACCTAGCCCTCACCTTACTAGAGGGTGAAACAACAGCCACCCGCGCCCAGCGTGTTGCATACTTCAACTTGCTCCGCCAGAGTGAGTTGGAGTCTCCAGCTGAGTACTGGCACCGGGCCATGTGGCTCTACACCCGGCAAGGGACACTGGATCCCACTCAGCTAGGCACACTGACCACTATCATGCTGGGCGTCGCTGAGCGATATGTAGCCATGTTCACCATCTACCGCCATCGCAAGCTTGAGCGTCGCTCCCGTCACCTCAACCTGCTGCAGTGGGCTTAGCGCATCTATCTGGAGAAGACAGGGGCGGTTGAGGCTGCTCGTCTTCACCGGGAGTGCCTGGCCGGTATTGCTGCCGTGGCCGTTTCTTCCTCTAGCGCCCCTCAGACCTCAGCGGCGTCCACCTCCTCCTCCTCTCCCGCGAGTGCATCAGCGGCTCAGAGGAAGAAGGGTGAAGAGCGCGGTGGCGGCAGGAAGGGGGGAGGACAGGGGACAGCACTTGCCAGGAGTGGCTCCGGCGGCAGCGGCCGCCAGGTGACCTGCTATAGCTGCGGCGGCCCCCATCGCTACACCGACTGCACTCGTCTGACTGGCCGCCCCATCGACTGGCAGCGCGTTACACGTGGGATCCGCCAGGCCTACGAGGCCCATTCTACCTCCTTGTCTGGTGCCTCCTCCGCCTTCGAGTCATCAGCCGGACGGGTTGCTGTTGCCTCACCCACCGCAGCCCCCGCGACCCCTCTTGACGACGCGGCTCGACGCCTTGCAGAGCTTGAGCAGGTCGTTCGCACCCTTCAGGGAGGTACTCACGTACGGACTGAGCTGACTGTATCCACTGCTGGTTCTGTGTCTGGGGAGTTGCGTGGTGATGATCGTTCGGCTGTGTCTGTTGTGGAGTCAGAGTGGCTTGATGGTCCTGATGAGCTGGTATGGTTGGATGACTACCAGCACCGTCTCTTGCATGTTGAGCAGGTCCATCGCCCCAGTGATGTTCCTGTTGAGTCGTTGTGCTCTGTTGCCCGCTGTTCCATCACCACGTCCACTAGGACTGCTGATGGCTCGTGGATTGTCGATTTTGGCGCTACACACCACATGACCTGTCGTCGTGACATGTTTGTTGTCTTCGGTCCTGTTGGTTATGTCCGTTCTGTCCGCACCGCTGCCGGCCAGGAGGTGCCAGTGCGCGGTGTCGGTGTCATCCAGTTCAGTGGTCCGTCTGGCCTCGTGTATGTCTCCGACGTTCTGTTTGTGCCTGATCTCGAGCTTAGCCTCCTTTCCGTTCATGCCTTTACCCGCGTGGGGCTGGGCGTCACCCACGTCGATGATGACGCCACCGTCTTTGTCCAGGCCTCTGGTGAGTTGTCTTGCGCGGTGAGTTCCGCCATGACCTTTATCATGTCACTTGCGCTCGCCTCCCCGCGTCTCCCCTGCCACCCAGCCCGACCGCGCGTGTCTTTGTCACCGGCGCCTTGTCCCCTGACCAACAACGCCTTCATCACCGATGCCTCTGTCATGTCCACCTTGATGTGGTTGAGCGCCTTGTGCGTGACACTACTGCACTTGGTCTTGATGCGGCCTCCTTTGTGGCGCCGCCCAAAAACGACTGTCTCGCGTGTGAGCATGGCAAGATGCACCGCTCTCCCTTCCCAGACTCCATCCCGAAGTCCACTCGGCCTCTTTAGCTGGTCCACTCTGACCTGCTTGGTCCGCTTCCCGCCGAGTTTCAGGATGACCGTGGGCGGTACGTCCTGACACTGACGGATGACTTCACCCGCATACACTGGGTCTTTAGTCGCCGTCAGAAGAGTGACACCTTCACCATTGTCTAGTGCTGGCTGGCTATGGTTGAGCGCCAGTCGTGTCAGACCCTAGACATCTTTCGTTCCGACCGTGGGGGAGAGTTTATGGGCGACCTTCACCACTGGCTCACCGAGCGCGGGATTGATCACCGCTACTCTGCTCTTGCCACTCCTCAGCAGAATGACATTTCAAAGCGGTGGAACCGCACGATGGAGGATACTGTCCGTGCGATGCGCGCTGATTGCGGTCTCCCTGAGACGTTTGCCTTTGAGGGCTTTGCTTACATGACATGGGTGTGGAACCGCATCCCGCACGTTCCCCTTCCTCGCCACACCACGTTGTACGAGCTTTGGTACGGTCACCGTGCCGACCTGTGCCTTGCGCGGGTCTGGGGCTCTCTTGCTTGCGTCTGGTTCACCCCGGAGCAGCAGGGCTCCAAGGTCTCCCCTCGCGGCCGCCTCTACGCCTTCGTGGGGATCGCCCCTCGCTCCAAGACCTGGCGTTTTTGGGACCCGTCCCACCGTCGCATTGTCGAGTCTCGCGATGCAAAGTTCTTTGAGAGCCTCTGCTTTTGCGACCTTGCTCGCGTGCTGGCTCTTCCACTCCTGCATGTTTCGGGCTGTCCCGGCCCTCGTGTGGTGGGGGAGGAGCACGCGGGTGTTACCCCCCTGAGTGCCGGGACCTCTCAATGACCCGGCTATCATTGCCGTCGGTCCCCCTCGGACCCCAGCCTTGGATCCCTCGCCTGTCTCAGCTCCGGATCCCTCGCTTGCCTTAGCTCCGGATCCCTCACCGTCCGGGTCCCCTCTCGTACCGCGTTCACCATCAGCTCTATCCTCACCACCTCCTGTCTCACTTGCGGAGCCGGTGCCCACCTCGCCGCCCCAGCCGGCGGCTCCGGCATCCCCAACGTCTGTCTGGCCCGCTCACCCGACCGTTGGGCCTGCTGCCCTTACAGCGACTGATTCATCGCAGTCGCCCTCCAGCACATATTCTCGTGCATCGGGAGGTCGGCTGCGTCCCCTGCCCTCCTGCAGCATTCGTAGCGGTGACCCTGGCACGATGGCCCTCGGTCTCATCTCACAGGGCCTCGAGGAGGTCCACCCGGGCTGCCCGACTAGTCGTGCTCTGATTGCGTACTACCATGCCTACACCGTTGATGCAGCGACAGCCTCGAATCGTGTCACCCCCACGCCCTCTGCTTCGGCCCTTGTCTCACAGGGCTCGACCCCGCCGGGCTCAGACCCGAGCACTCTCCGCCAGGCTCTGGCGGGCCTTGATGCCGACCACGGCGGGCTACGTGTCAGGAGGAGCTTGCTGCCCTCACAGACCACGGTGTCCTTGAGCTCGTTGACCTACCGCCAGGCCGCAAGGCCGTACAGGCAAAATGGGTCCTACACAAGAAGTTGAAGCAGGATGGCTCTCTGGATCGCTACAAGGCTCACCTGACAGCAAAGGCATTCTCACAGGTCGAGGGCATAGACTACACGGACACATTTACTCCTGTCGGGCGGATGACCACGGTGCGAGCCCTTCTGGACATGACTGCCCAGCACGACTGGGAACTACACCAGATGGATGTCAGCAATGCCTTCCTCCATGGGCATCTTGACGAGGAGATCTACATGGTGCAGCCACTGGCTTTGAGGATGGCACAGGTCGCGTGTGCCGGCTGCGGAAGGCCCTGTATGTCCTCAAACAGTCGCCGTGATGCTAGAAACACAAGATCGCTGGCACGTTGCAGCGTGCAGGCTACGTCCAGAGCGACGCACACCCCCCTCTCTTTGTGACAAAGAGCCCTGCTCCTCTCACTGGGATCCTTGTCTACGTGGATGACCTCCTCATTGCGTCTCCAGATCTGGAGGCCGTGTAGGCAACAAAGGCCGTCCTGCAAACCACGTACAAGATGAAAGATATCGGGTCTACGTCCGTCTTCCTCAGCATGGAGATCGTACGCGATCGCGTCCGACGCAGTCTCACGGTACATCAGGCGCGGTACGCACTAGCTGTGGGGGAGCGGTTTGTTGATCTGCTTTCCACGGTGCACAGCGACTCCACCCCCATTACTCCTGAGGGAAAAAAGGCACTGAAGGTCGACGACCCAGCTGCTCTGGGGGAGCTAGTCGATCAGACCATGTACCTGCGGGTCATCGGCTCGCTCATGTACTTGGCCACCACGACACAGCCCGACATCGATTTGCCGTCAACCTTCTCGCCCAGTTCTCGCAGGCACCGCGACAACTGACACTGGATGCCGCTCTGCGCGTTGTGTGCTACGTCGTGTCCACTCCCCGCCTTGGTCTCACCTGTCTGCGGTAGCCGTCTGTCGTACTTGACGGTTACACGGACAGTGACTGGACGTGGAGCCCTGACAGTAGAAGCCGTACCAGTTACATCTTCTTGCTGGACGGTACTGCTGTCTCATGGTGCAGCGGGAAGCAGGGATGCATTGCGCGCAACTCATCTGAGGCAGAGTATGTAGCGCTGGGAGCTGGCGCTGCTGAGAGCGTCTGGCTTGCTCGGCTCCTTTGCGCGCTCCGCCAGATTGTTCCTCCTCTTGTGCTGCGCTGTGACGACCAGAGTGCTGACGCCATCGCTCAGAAATCCGACGTCTTCCATGCTCGCACAAAGCACATCGCATTGAGTACCACTTCGTCTGTGACCTGGTGCAGCGGCATGAGGTTGAGGTCGTATGGGTTTGCACGAACGATCAGAAGGCTGATTTCTTGACAAAGGCACTTGGTCGTCGGAAGTTCCACGAGGGCGTTCGTGCTGTTGGTCTTCGCCTCGCCCCTCATGCGGGCTGAGCTTGTATAGTGATATCGGTCTCTGTTCGTCCGTGACTGTTCCTTGTCCTCTGTGTTCCTCGTGGCTACCCTCAGTGTGTGCCCGTGCATGGACTTGTATTCGCCATTCGGTCATGGGGGAGTGTTGTTGATGGGTGCCCTCACGGAGCACTGTGACCTGTCGGCTCATGTCCATCCATTTGCAGATGCCTGAGGTGGGCCCGACGGCTGCCGAGCTCTGCTGGCGCTCGGCGGCACCGTAGGGAGTGGAGCCCGTGAGGGGCTCGACGGCCTGCACTGGGGTGCAACATCTCTGTCCGTGCTTGCTGCAGGGTTGTAGTGCTTCAGACTGTGGTTCTAGCCGTTCAGACGGCGCCTGATTCGGATATGCTGGCACTGAGTTATGAATGTTTCCGTTTTGTGGCTAACTGAGGCACAACGAAACACTACCCTAGTGTGTGGTGCGAACCGAGAGCGGTCGCCCCTATTTATGTGTGTGTTGCTCATTTGTGTAGCTCTCTTTGCATGTGATTTCTGTGGACAAGCACTAGACGCCTGTGTGCGTCGTCTGACTAGACCCTTGCCGTTTCCTGCTTGGTGTCACACACAGTGGGTAGGCAGTCTAACCAGGCAACTTATAGGAAGCTTCTCAGTCCAGTCATTAGTCACAAGTTCGGCCAGACCAAGAGTGTCAACGTCGAGCGACGGGAAAGCTCTCGACGAGCTCTGCCGTCGCTCCCCCAAGGAGGGCTCGATCATGAGCCTTGTATTTCCCTATGCCTTGCTTGTGTCCGGGCACAACCCAGTTGCCCTCGGTTGAACCCGGGTGCTGTAACAAAGCTGCTACCTACCAAGTAAATGTTGGTTTTCGTGCACCTCTTATTGTGCTCTGTTGTGTCCTCTCCGCTTGTGTACATTGGCGTGCAGATAACTGACGACAAGACGGAACGCTGTTGGAGCGTCATCCTGTGGAGCCGACGCACGCTGAGGCATGCACACATTTTGCTGGAGCCTCTTCCCTCATACGCATGACGTGCTCAGCTCCATCGGCGGGCCTCATAAGCAGTCACGCCACTCGCAGTCACGTCCTCCATAGACACTGCCTGCGCACGTCTTGTGCCAGATCTGTCTGCATGGTTGCACTTGCAGCGTTGTGTTTTGCTTACGAGCCGAGTTTCAGATTATTCGGGCAGCGTTGTGGCCGGGGTCATTCTAGCCTAGGCGTTGCCTGGGTTTGGGCAGTCATAAATCCGTTCTGCTATTTTTTTGGATGATTCTGACTTCACAACTGCGTTCGCAGCGTGGGTATTTAGGTATGTTCCAGTTTTCAGGAAAAACGGACGACGCCCGGTTTTGGGCTCTCGGTTGCCTAGCAGGGCTCACCGAGAAAACTCAGCCTGCTAGGAAAATAGAGAATTTCCTGATTGGTTGGTAACCTGAGTAACAAGCTTTAAAGAGCTGAGCTAGGCCTAGTTCTGTGAGGGGTCTCTGAGTTGCTCTCATTCTCAGTTGCTAATCCATTCATTCTCAGTTATGTCTCTCTTTCTGGTACTAATTCCTCATCGCTCAGTTTTCCTCTCACAAGTCTGAGAGTAGCTAAAGGGGGCAGCAGTGCAAAGCAACGAGTGGGGGGCCATGCCTACTCCAACCACGCTGTAGCCCCAACAAGCCGCTCTTAAATAGTTGGTTTCAGCTTGGTATCAGAGCTAGAGCGCAACAGAAGCAACATATCTGAGCAGTAGCGAGGCATACAGTCAACGTCGGCGGTCCGAGAAACGTGTCCGTACAGGGGAAACTCTGCCGGATTTTTCCTGACTTTTTCCCGCCGGGTGGTTTCGTCAAAACGCTCTCGGAATTTTGGAAATCTCAAAATCTTGAAATCTCGAATTAATCTCGCACTTCCATACGAGATCGCGATTGTCTCAAAACACTTCGAGACGAGATCGAGATTTGGGGCAACACAAAAATTTGAGATGAGATTGATCTCGTCTCGTCACGTCTTGAACTTGTGCACATGGGAATGCGACCTAGCGAGGTATGCTGCCACGTGTCAATTCTAGGGCTTAGGGGATTCACACATGGTGGGAGTATCTTGAGGTATGAAGCGCACCAGTCAACCCAATCGAATGCAAGATGTTAGATAAAATCGTTGCGTCAAGTTTCACGACGAGACGATTCAAGCCAATATGGGACCGGCATGTCTAGTGCGACGCGATGAACCCGCGTGTTTGGAATGTTCTTTGCAAGAAGATCAATAATATTCTACATGGAATTAGTTTCGTTACGTAATCCCCATTAGTGATCTACCCTAAACAAGCTATCCATAGTTCCCACATGTATGTATGCATGTATGCCATCATTTTTAGAGTGACAAAATCAAAGTGTTTATGAGAAAATTTGAGACTTAAAAAATTCCATCATTCAACTTCGAGATTGAGATGAGAATGAGGTTTCAGCATGTAGTATAGTTCAAGATTGAGATTTTCTCAATCTTGAACTTCGAGGTTAAGAATCTCATTCTTAGTCTCGAAATGGTCAACATGAGATTGAGATTCTTGCTCAATCTTGAACGCCGTGCCTTATCCCAACGCGGGGGAAATGCTCCCGAATTTGTTTTGGCAGCACTGACCCTACTACGGCGGTAGCGTTGGTGGACTCGCGGCTGGAAAACTGAAGGGCAAAGCCGTGACGGTACCAACGCACACGGTGATGGCGCCACAGACAAGGAAATTCCCTTGCTCCCCCTTCTCCTTCTCTCCTTGCTACTGTTGTCACGGCAGCAGCGACACCTAGCAGCACAACAGCTATAGGTTTAGCAGCAGCGTAGCTGCAGTAGTAGCCGCATCATAGTTGCAGTTGCCACAGCAGCTGTAGTGGAGCCGCAGCCATGATAGCCGTAGCAGCGCAGCCACGGCTGCCACAACAGCAGCTACAGTAGCAACCGTAACATAGCTACAGCCGCAGGAGCACCAGCACTACAACAACTGTGACAGTTGCTGGAACAACAACAGTGGTATAGCAGCAGCTGTAATGGCAACAAAAGTGCAGCAGCCGCAACAGTAGCCACAGTAACAATTGCCACAACATTAGGCGCAACAATAGTAGTAGCAGCTACTGCCAGAGCAACAATAGCAGCAGCAACAGCAATAGCGGCGGAGCAATAGCAGTTGCGGCAGTAGCAGCAGCGTTGCAGCCGTAGTGACAATAACAATAATGGCAGCGTAGTAGCAGCATCAGTAGTAGTAGCACGGCGGTCGCAGCGATAGTAGTAGCAATAGTAGCAGTGCTAGTGTGGCAAAAGCTGCAACAGCTGCAACAGCGAGGCGGCCGCAACATCAGTAGCGACTCGTTGTTGACGTCAGAAACAGCGAGCCACTACTAACGTCAGCCATCATCGGCTGATGTCACTACAGACGTCCCTGTTGACATCATTGCTGACATCAGCAATCAATAAAAAAAGAACCAAAACTCAAAACAGGAACATGGCTGAAAGCCCCAGTGGAGAGGGGTCCTCCTCTGTTGGAGGACCCACGGGTCCCCCTTTCTTGCAACAGTTTCAACAGCTGCAATAGCAGTAGCAGCAACAGTAGCAGCCATTGTAGCAACAGCAGCCATCGCTACTGCCGTAGCAACAGCAGCAGTAGCCACACTAGCAGCCGCAGCAACACCCGCAACAACAATTGTCATCATAGCAACAGTAGCCAATGCTATCACTACAATAGTAGTAGCAGCAACAGTAGCACCAATAACAACAGCAGCAGTAGCAGCACCAATAATAGCAGCAGAAACAATAGCAACAGCAGCAGCACCAGCAGAAGAAATAGCAACAACAGTTGGACAAACAACCCACATGCTTCGTTTTCAGGCGCGATGGCTTGCCAGACCCTGTGGCCGCCATTCGCCAGCAGCTTGCCGCCCTGACGCAACAACTTGCAGCACTTCAGCCGCCGACATCATAGAGCCACGCGAGCGCCCCGCCGCCCTTCCTTTCTCTTCAGCATGCTAGTCTCGCTGTTTTTGCGACCACTCATTACTTGGCGTAGTAAAAAAACCCAGCACCAGCGGCAGACTGTGACTTTTGTCATTGGCCCCATTTGGGTGACGACCGTAGGCGAAAGGACTGTTAGACCCCGCCTTAACCGCTCCAGGCCCGTGAGCAGTTCCGGAGCTGGGAGTTCAGCTTCTATATCTGGACACAGGGTGAGGGCATGTGGCTATACAACACTCTTCTATACGATCCCTTCTAGGCCGATCAACTGTGATGCTGGTCGCGCCATACGCGCTCTCATCCCGCTCGCCCCTCCTGCTGCACGCCTTGCCATCGAGCCCTTTCTCGACAACTTTACCACCGGCTGGACTCCAGACCACGTAGCTGCGTGGAACATCCTGACTCACCCCCATCGCCTCTCCAGTGAGGCCGAGACCATCCATCTACTCCAGGAGTTCAACTCCCTGCACATTAGGGAGAATGAGTTGGTCACCTCCTACTACGAGCGGGCAGAGGACATCCTCCACCGCCTGGGTGACGCTGCTCCACCCCCTGTAGCTGCGCTCCTCACCATCAAGCGCGCTGTCACTAACATGTTCACCGACATCTTTATACACTACACGCAGGACGTCCTCACCACGATGGCAGTCCAAGGCACACTCATGTCCTGGAAATATGAGCTGTTTCTCAAGATTGAGGAGGCTCGTCTGGAGTTGAGTATCCAGCACACAGAGGCCCTCGCCTCCCCTGCTGTCGCCTCCCTGGATATTTCCTCCCCCGCAGCAACTGCATCTGTCCACTCCTTGTCGTCCTGGAAGAAAAAACGCAGGGGCAAGAACGGCAAGGGCCAGCAGAAGCAGTAAACCGGGTCCAGTGGTGGCAGCCCGGTCTGCCACAACTATGGCCAGCCAGGACAGGGGTGGTACACGTGCTCGCTCCTGATAGATGAGGCACGTGTCATCGCCACCATGCATCGCCAATGTGAGCGCCGTCTCGCAGTTGCTGTAGTGGCTGTCGCCACCCCTGATGCATCCACCCCGTCCGACATCTCCACTCCCTGGACAACCGCACCTTTCCTCACATCTACAGCCTCGCAACAGCCCCATCTTCAGCCATCGGTACCCCTCCTTCCATCATCGATGTAATCGCCCTCCCTTACGTGCTTTGGTGCTGTCATGTTGCAGTTGTTCTACGAAGTCAGGCCCTCTACACGTGTGTGCCAGTTGGAGCAGTCTATCACCCTCCAGCTTTGCCTACCTCGTCCTCCGCCCCAGGGAAATGCGAGTTGCGTCACCTCCTGCTCCCCTTTCCCACCTTGCATGACAAAGACTGAGTTGCGATTGTTTCCTGCTTCTTCGTTTATCCTGTCATCTCCTAGACTCTCCCCTCTTGCTCCTCTCAGTGATGACGTTGCGTGGCTTGATGATTGGAAATCTTGGTTTACAGCCTCATCTACCGCATTCACATTTATCACCCACTACCTTGTGACAGCCAACGACCTGGTCACAACAGTTCGGGACCCCGCCGAGACCTGGATCATTGACTCCGAGGATGTATCACACTACAGCCTCTCGCGAGACCTTCTGTGTGCTTGGTCCCGTTGTCGATGTATCCGGTGTCCTGACGGGCTCTGGGCAGGTGTTACCTGTCCGCGGCGTCGGTGTCATTCATTTCTGTGGTCCAGCTGGTGCTGTCTCTGTGACCGATGTCCTCTTTTTCCCTGGTCTTGAGCTCAATCTCCTGTCCGTCACTGCCCTCAACCGCATGAGCATGGAAATCTTGCACCCGCGAGGTGTTGGCACTGTGGCGTTGCGTCCGTCTGATGGTGTTTTCCTACATGTCACTGCTTGTGGTAACCTGTGACACGTAACTCATCTGTCCTCTCCGATGCCCGACATGGGCCATGTGTTTGTCTCCAGCGTGCTCTCTCCACAGCACGCCGGCCTTCTACACCGCTGCCTCTGCCACGTCCTCTTGGCTGTCATCGATAGCATGCTCCACACACAGTAAGCTAAGTGCCTTGACCCCGCCTCCTTTCCCTTGCCGTGTCCCACTGAGTGCATTGACTACGTTCAAGGAAAGATGCACCGCTCAACTTACCCTATGTCCTCCTCCGCCCCTTCGGACTTAGTCCAGTTCGATGTCATGGACCCCCTTCCCACGGAGGCTATGTCCTCACCCTCACCAATGACTACTCTCGCTACCGCTAGGTCTTTTGCCGAAGGCAGAAGACCTAGCGGTAGCGGCACGGAAGAGGTGTACGGATGTGGACGCCCCCTACGCCTCTTCCACTCTGATCGCAGCAGCAAGATCATGGGAGATACCACAACCTTCCTCACCTCCCGTGGGATCCGTCATGAGATGTCAGCACCTTACTCGCCAGCCAAAAGCGGCGTCCCCGAGCAGTGGAACCGCACCATGGCCAACGTAGTGTGTACCATGCGAGTTGAATCCGGTTTCTTTGATACCTTCTACTTCAAGGCCATGGCTTACATGACGTGGGTCTGGAACCAGATTCCCTACGGGTAATCTGGTTCCAGACCCACGGACCTCTTCCGTGCCAGTCCACGCCTTACGAACACTGGTGTGGTCGGCGGGCTGACCTCCACCTGACTCGCGTCTAGGGTTGCGTGGCCATTGTGTGGTTGTCCATCCTGCAACAAGGTGGCAAGATCGTCTCTTGCGGGCGCCCCTGCACTTTCCTTGGTGTCTCGTGTCAGTCCAAAGCCTGGCGCTTCTAGGATCCCTCCGGACACTATATCATGGAGTCCCGGGATGCCCTCTTCTTTGAGAAGCTATTTCCTCATGACATCATTTTCTCCGGCTCGTCGATGTCCCTCCCATCGTGTGGGGGTGTGGTGAGTCCGTCCTCCATCGTGCCGCTTCCGGGCGACACATTGCCTTCACATGTTGGCCCGTCCGGGCCGGCTGCCCCATCTGCGTCCGCTGGCCTCTCCGGGCCGACTGCCCTATCCGTGTCATCTGGCTGTTCCGGGCCGACAGCCCTGTCCACGTCCGCTGTCCTTCTGGGTTGGCCACACCGTCCGCATCAGTTGGCCCCTCCGGGCCGACAACCTCGTTCTCATCTGCTGGCCCCTCCGGGCCGGCTGCCCCATCCGCATCGGCTGGCCCCTCTAGTCTGGTTGCCCCATTTGCATAGGCTGGTCCCTCTGAGCCGACAGCCCCATCCGCGTCAGTTGGACCGTCTGGGAGTACCCTCTTGAAGGAGTCGCCATCCCAGGGCACGCCTGAGGCACTGAATGAATCGCTCCTGGCCGCCCCCTCTCTCCCGACTGCCGCCTTTGCCACGCTACACGTGTGGCCCGGACGACAGCCTCCAACCTAGGTCATCACTGAGTGCACAGGCCGTTGCGTTGAGCCTACTCGCGCCATGACCCCTTGTCGCCCCATGAGTCTCCTCGCCTCCTGGAAAACCCACCTCCATCGTTGTGAGTGGGGACCTGGATACCAAGGCCCTCGGCTTGGCCACATTGGGTGTTATTGCGAATCTCCACTCAGGCTCTGCACTCGGCTATACCATGATCCATCAGGAGCACCGACACGCCGTCACCGCCGCTCTCACGCGCATACCATCCGGGGCTCGGGATGCGCATGCCCTCACTGTCCACTCCACAGTTTGTCTAGAAGACCCAACCACCCTGCACAAGGCTCGTGCTTCCCCCGATGCTTCACACTGGGAGGCTGCATGCACGGATGAGCTCGCCACCATCCGACAGCATCAGGTCTACGAGCTTGTCGACCTCCCTCCCGGACACAAGGCCATTGACGCCAAGTAGGCCTTTCGGCGCAAGTAGAAGCCTGACGGGTCCTTGGACAAGAACAAGACCCTTCTCATGGCCAAGGGGTTTGCTCAGGTCCCTGGGGTTGACTATGACCAGATTTTTTCTCTGGCCAACCAGTTCTCCACTAGCCAAATGCTATTTGGTCTAGTTGTCCAGCACAGGTGGGAACTACATCAGATGGACATGAATAACGCCTTTCTCCGTGGCTCACGGGAGGGCGAGGAAATATACATGGTGCAGCCTCCAGGCTTCGATGACAACACTGGCAGGGTTTGGCGACTGCGTAAGGCCCTCTATGGCCTGAAGCAGGTGCCTCACTGCTGGAACCAAGAGATTGGTCGCATGCTTCTTTGCAGCGTCCTCCTTCATAGCACCGTAGATCCCACACTGTTCATCAGCCCAAGAGGCCAAGCCTTCGTCGTTGTCTTTGTCTACGTCGACGACTTCGTCATTGGGTCGCCGGACGCAGCGGCCATCCAACGCGTCAAGGACTTGCTGCACGCTGCCTACCAGATGAAGAACCTCGGGCCTACCCAAGTGTTCTTGGGTATGGAGTTGGAGCATGACCGCTCCCGGGGTGTCCTACACATCCAACAAGCTGCCTACGTCCAGACCCTGTCCACTCGTTTCGCTGAGACTCTGCCTCTCGTGTCGAGCGCATCCTTACCCATGTCACCTGATGGCCAGGTAAAGCTGAAGACCCTCAACCCAACCGTTGTGGAGGAGCCAGTTGACGTGACCACATATCTACGAGTCATTGGGTCACTAATGTTCCTATTCCTAGCAACGACGATGCGGCCAGATATCACGCTCACCGTCAACCTCCTGGCACAGTTCTTAGGAGCCACGTCACCTCCATTTCGAGGCCGCAATCTGCATATTATAGTACGTCATCTCGACTCGACAATGAGGACTCATGTATCGTCGACAGCCGTCCGTTGTTGCAATGAGCTACACCGACATTGACTAGGCTGGCAGCCCGGACGACAAGGACCATACTGGTTGGATCTTACTTGTTGGGGACACAACTGTGTCCTGGCGTAGTGGCAAGCAGAGATGCATTGCACGCAGTACTGCTGAGGCTGAGTATGTGGTCCTTGGTTCTGGCGCGTGTGAGAGTGTGTGGTTGCGTCATCTATTGTCCGAGTTGCATGAGGTTGTTGCGTACATCACATTGCACTGTGACAATGAGAGTGCCATGAACATTGCAGACAATGACGGCATGCATAACACGAGCACAAAGCACATCAATGTTGAGTATCACTATGTACGTTCGTTGTTGCACGACGACAGCGTCAACATTGTGTGGGTTGAGACATTACGGCAGTTGGCTGACTTCTTGACCAAGGCACTAATACGCGACTCGTTCAAGAAGGCCGTGAGTGCGGTCTGTGTGCGTCCGTGAGCTGCCGTCTCTGCCCCTGCCTGTGTATGTGCCTGTCCTTGTAGAGTCTTGTCTATTTGGTGGGTTTCTTCGCTGTCCGTCCATGTGCACTGCGCCTGTGAGTCATGGGACAGTGTTGGTTTTCCTGCACCTTTCATTGTGCTCTGTTGTGTCCTCCCGCCTTGTGTACATGGGTGTGCAGATGACTGACGGTGAGACAAGAAACTGCCGAAGCGTCATCCGGTGGAGCCGATGCAGGTTGGGGCCTACACACATTTTGTTGGAGCCTCTTCCCTCAGACGCATGATGTGCTCAGCTCCATCGGTGGGCCTCCTCAAAAGTCACGCCACTAGCGATCATTGCCTCCATAGACACTGTCTGCGTGTCTTGTGCCAGATCTGTCTGCATGGTTGCACTTGGAGCATGGTGTTCTGCTTAGGGTCCGAGTTTCAGATTATTCGGGCACCGTTGTGGCCGGGTCATTCTAGCCTAGACACTGCCTGTGTTTGGGCAGTCATAACTCCATTCTGCTATTTTTCTGGACAATTCTGACTGCACGACTGCGTTTGCAGTGCGGTTGTTTAGGTATGGTACAGTTTTCAGGAAAAGCGGACGACACACGGGTTTTGGGCTGTCGGCTGCCTAGCAGGGCTCACCGAGAAAACTCAGCCTGCCAGGAAAATATATAATTTCCTGAGGATAAATTGATCTTGGGGTCCGGATTCTTGCCTTGTCTGAACGCGAGGAACCGCATAGCTAGATCTATCAGCGCCGGAGCCCGTGTTCGGACGACGGTCAACAAGAGGACCCGCCAGCTGTCGGCGCGATTCGAGATAGCCGGGGTGTTACCGGGCTGGCTATCGCGGACGACTGTTTACAGACATAAAGCGCCCAAAACGCATTTGACGATTTATTGAGATGCTAAACCGTGCGCTATGGAAGGACAACACGACAGGAATCTGTTCTGTTTACACGTTTTTTTTTGTTTTTCAACTATGTTACATTAAGAAATTTTTTGATTTGGTTTGCCAGATTGTTCGCTACCCACCGACAGTCATCGGCGAACGCTGGCCACCGATGTAGCATGATCGAGCCTGAGACTGCCAGTACATAGCCGACGGGCCCCGAGGTTTTCGAGATTGGGTGACCGGGCCGTCTGGTTGGTCAGATTGGCCGGCGGGGCCGAAGGGTTGGTCAGATATCGAAACGGGTCCCCGTATCCAACCGTACGAGCAACCAGGGCTCCGAGGTCGAAGTGCCCATTTCCTGATCGGTTGGTAACCTGAGTAACAAGCTCTACAGAGCTTTGCCAATCTTGGCGAAGTCATGCTCTTGCGGACACACCTGACACCACAGTTGTAGCAACTCAAGCCAACACCTGGAGCTCCTAAGTGCCCCTGCATCCATTTCTCCCCTCTCTTCCTTCCCTTTCCTCCCCTTACCAAGCACCACTGCTGCATACCACTGGATGAAGGAGATGAGGAGGGGGACAGCGGCAGCTGCGACGCGACCAATGAGAAGAAGATAGAGTCCTGCCACCCGCACATGATAATCACGTGCCCAAGGAAGTAGCATGCCTATCTCCCTCTTGCACATCAGTTATGTGGGCTCAAAATATCAAGCATTAAGAGAATTATTCAGATATGAAACATATCTGTTTACTTCTCATGCACCCCCAGCATGATTGTAGCCAGCGCCTCGTACTGCGGAGGCATCTGTGTACCTACGCGAGAGTATGCACACAGTGGAAAACGCCAGTAGGCGTCTGCCACCTCGGTGTCTCCCTCGCATAGGGAAGTGAACTCTCGAGCACGTTTATTCAGGTCAGTCTGACCGACCCTCTGATGAGTGGTCAGAATGAGCTGCCATGCCCCAAGGGGATCCGCACCTTGCCCAGTCAGATCAGCCACGCACGGTTTGACATCCAAACTGGAGTCCTCTGGAAAGGCCAGGACAAGGGCACGGATTGCTCAGGCTGCTGCAGCGGACTGTGCTGTATCCATGGCATCATAGTGTGTGAAATAATAGGATAGCAACCCTTTGCTAGTAGCCCATGTGTGAAACTGGAACTCCCAAACGCCGAACCCAATCGCGTCCGAGGTGGGGACTCAAAATCCTTCACAGGACGTCCAGTCGGCATGATCAAGCCTGACACTGCTATGCCACCAGAGCCAGCTTGCTGTCGGACCGGTGGTGCATAGCACTGCGCAAGGACACTGGTGACACAAAAGAGTGTGCCGGAACCGATCGCATCAGGCTTTGGGTGTATTGGTATTGCTGCTGCTAAAGCTGCAGTGGGGTTAGAGACAGCTGTTGTGGTTGTTGCTGCTGCTGCGCCTGCTGCTGCTGCAACTGATGCTACTGTGGCTGCTGCTGCTGAAGCTGCTGCTGTTGCGGCTGCTGCTGCTACTGCTGCTGTTGCTGAGATGGGGTACTAACAGTCGCTGCAGACGAAATCCCAGACGCTTGCCCGACTGGTTGGACAGGCATTTGGGCTGGTAACTTCCGCTGATTTGCAAGGATCGTGTTGAGCAGGACCTCTATTGGCTGCAGTTTTACATCCTGGGCGTCTAGCCGCCGAGTGGTTGGGCTCACAGGAGGCTGAGATCCATCCGTTGCCGGTGGGGAGTCACCCCCATCCGTTGGCTGAGTGCCCGACATTGGGAGTTCTCAAAAGAGGGTGGATGCCAAGACCAAGTTTGAGTTGCAGTGCTACCGGAAAATTTTCGATAGCAATTTGCCTCCTGCTCTGCCGGAGAACTACGTGACGAGGCACAAAGCCTGGATGCTCCTGTTGTCTGGGCTGTGCACCGCTGTGAAGGGGGAGGAAGAGGTAGATCCCAACCCCAAAAGACCCCAAGGATAGATAGAAGCGGGAGGAATAAAACTGACCAATCTCTGGTCGGTGTCGTGGCCGACGGTGTGAAGGCAGCACGCTGGCATCAACGATGCCATGCAGATGCCGATTCTTAGGGTGCAGCGTAACTACTGCAACCCGTGCTGGCATCACACATTAGTGCCGGGGCTCCTCCTCGGGTTGCAGCCCAACAACTGCGGCCTGTCCTTAGGGCGCAGCCCAGCGACTGCGATGGTTGCTGAAGACGTGGCCCAGGCGCTGCGACCGTCGGTGACCTCAAAGCCAAGCAGCTGCGGCTTCAACTCAGGGTGTCGCTCAACTCCCGTGGCTGACGTGGCAGCTAGGCAGCTGCAATCCAAGCTGAGATCACAGTGCTACTGACGCGGCCTTCGCTGTGGTGGCTGGTGGCTGCAACGTTGCGCCTGATGGCATAGAAGCCGGCTCGCTGCAGTTGCAGCTGGTGTGTGGTCTGCGTGACCTGCTGATGCTCTAGCCAAGCCGGCTCCAGCTGTGGCTCGCTGCGTGCTGCGTGGCCTACTGCGACAGCAGCACCACCAGCCAATGTGGATGCCTTCGTTGCTTCTGCTCGCCAGGCAGAAGCAATGGCCACAGCCGCCAACCCCGCACGATCCTGTCTGCCCTTCGCAAAAGATGAGGGAAATCTTCCCTCGCTCTGATACCAAACGTAGCGAACGGACGGGAAGCTTGGCCCACTGGGCCAAAATCACGGTACTTGAGGGTCTCCGACCCTCAAGTCATCCCATCCGCCGCCCTACAGGCCTGGACCAGTTCAAGCCACGTGGCACACTGGCGCTACATTCCTCCCACATAGAAATGGACCCACCCTCGGTGTCTACAAATGGGTGTTGAATCCCGACGCTCTGATACCAATGGAAAATGGAACTTGTCTCTGCCGTTCACAAATCTTCCTATGACAGTTGAGGGAAGAGGGGAGGGACATGCACGGCTTTCAGTCCAAGGGGAGAAGCATGGATCGCAACGAGGTCCAGTCATTGGTCACAAGTTTGGCCAGACCAAGAGCGTCAATGTCGAGCGACGGAAATATCTCGATGAGCTTTGCCATTGCCCCACCAAGGAGGGCTTGATCATGAGCCTTGTATTTCCCCATGCCTTGCTTGTGTCCGGGCACGACCCGGTTGCCCTCGGTTGAAGCCGGGAGATGTAACCAAGGTACTACCTACCAAGTAAATGTTGGTTTTCATGCACCTCTCATTGTGCTCTGTTGTGTCCTCTCGCCTTGTGTACATTGGTATGCGGATAACTGACGGCAAGACGGGACGCTGTTGGAACGTCATCCGGTGGAGCCGACCTATGCTGAGGCGTGCACACATTTTGTTGGAGCCTCTTCCCTCATACGCATGACGTGCTCAGCTCCATTGGCGGGCCTCATGAGCAGTCATGCCGCTCGCGGTCACTGCCTCCATAGACACTACCTGCATAATCCTTGTGCCATATCTGACTGCATGGTTACACTTGCAGCGTCGTGTTCTCCTTAGGGTCCGAGTTTCATAGTATTCGGGCACCATTGTGGCCGGGGTCATTCTAGCCTTGACGCCGCCCAGGTTTGGGCAGTCAGAACTCCTTTCTGCTATTTTTCTGGATGATTCTGACTTCACAACTGCGTTCGCAGCATGGGTATTTAGGTAAGCTCCAGGTTTTAGGAAAAACGGATGACGCCCGGGTTTTGGGCTGTCGGCTGCCTAGCAGGGCTCATCGAGAAAACTCAGCCTGCCAAGAAAATAGAGAATTTCCCGATTGGTTGGTAACATTAGTAACAAGCTCTACATTGCTGAGCTAGGCCTAGTTCTGTGAGGGGTCTCTCAGTTGCTCTCATTATTAGTTGCTAATCCATTTATTCCCAGTTTTGCCTGCCTTTCTGGCGCTAACCAAGCTACTACCTACGAAGTAAATCACGGCATGGCACAAATTTTCTCTCAAACACAAAGCTACACAGCAGGAATATTTGGTAATTCCTTCTACTCATGATTCCTCAACTGCATTAGCCCCATTAATTTGGCGATGGTAGTCATAGGCCTGTCCATTCCCATACAACATCAGCATCCACCACATCCCAACATAATAGTCATGAGTGAAACAATTAAAGGAAGCTGGTTATGCCAGATGGCATCCCTGGGGGAGCATGGTGGCTACATGATGAGGCCAATATCAGCAGCCACAGTGACCTTGAACGTTGCCTCCCCAGGTGTCTCCATGATCACTCAATCTGTACATGTGTGTGCGAGCATGTGCGGTCAGGCAAGAGGGCATAATAGATGTGAGTGGCTGAGAACTGGACACAACTTGAACATTCCCCCAGGACTTGAATGTTGTTGTGTGGGCTTTGAGCCAACAGCGCTCCACACAACGGCATTGGCACCACAGGCCTTTTAGTGATCTCAAGTCTGCCTTATCCTCTACGACATTGCCGAGGTGATGCACTTGTTGCGTTCCTACATCCAGGTTTGTGGGTGTGTGGCTGCTAGAGTTTTGTCAGTGGTCAGAACCCGGAAACTCAGAGACATGTTCCGGGGTCACTAGGAGACCTGAGGTTGTGGTGGTTGAGACCCGCGCACCTGGTGGGTCATACTGGTGCGGCGTGGAGACCTAAAACCTTGAACCAGTGTGTGCATGTCAGAAGCTTGTGACGTGTTGCCCGGCGCTTAGTTACGTACCTTGCTCGTCGGCCAAGACTCGGGCACCCGGAAACCTGTTTCCGGGTCACGACAAGACCTACCTTACATGTTGCGGATGTGTCCGCTTCATCGTGCTGGTCATTCTGGTTCAAATGACGCGTCGTTCTGATGCTTGTGCAGGAAGTTACAACCAGGCGAGTGCTCTAGCCTCGCTTGGCTGTTCTGGCATTTGCGTAGTTTTGCATAAGTTGCGCCTGGTGTGCAGCCAAATGTGCCCCTGGCTGTGCTGGCTTCTCACCAGGCCTCACTGCTTTTTAGGTCTCTGTGGCTCATTGTTGTAAATATCTCTACATGTGTTTATTTATGGAAGCACTTTTGACACTGTTTGGTGTCGCCTAACCAAACCCTTGCAGTTTCATGTTCGACCTGTGTTGACGCCGCGAGCTGACTGAGTGCTGACGCCCATTCAGTGGCAAGCATGTGAGGAATCTTCCTGGCAATTTCAGCCCCGTAGACAGTCAACCCACATGCATCAATGAAATGGTACACAAAATAGTGCATTGGAATGGTGGTGTGAACAAAATAGGCCAACACCAAATGCACGTCACCCGGGGTCATGGCGACATGCTATAGTAAGTAAAGCGTAGTGGGAGGAGCAAAGAGCCGTAAAGGGGGAAATGACAAGTGCTTGAGAGAGTTGGGAATGTACAAGGAGAACTTACGTGAAAAAGCAAGTGACGGCCAAGAGAGGTGAGCCATTCAACAGTGAGCTGCTGCCTGTCGGGGAGGAGGACAAGAGCAAGCGAGCAGCGAGCTCGTTCTCACTCGAGTCCTCATCTCCACCAGGCGGAAGCTTTGGGGTGTCGAACCTGTTTTCCACCCTTATGTTGTTTTTTCTTGTTTTACTCACTCACACCACAGTGCACCAACATGGGCATAAACCCGGGTGAACTAGCTCTAGCAAAAAGTTAGCAAGAGTCAACGCCACCAACAAGTCAGTGAGGACATAAGTGATGCCGATGTCCCCATGGACCATGACCACATCTCAGCGACGGTGAACGCGCCGGCAGCAGAGAATCTTCTTGCTCAGTCACCTGCATCAGTGATGAGTGAGGTGTGCTATGAGGCCAGAGGAAACATCGTGTCTGAGACACAGAACCAACACTCCCCCATGACCCACAGCCGACGAACAACGTAGATTCACGCGGAAGTCACAAGGTGTGACAAAAAAATGTACACAAGCATGCACAGGAACAAGGGCTCAACTGGGAGCATCGCGATCACACAACAAGCTGACAGCATGGAATGCAGCCTTGAAGGCGTTGCTCTCGAGCACCTTCATGAGGAAGTCAGCTCTCTGCTGTCGAGTGTCAACCCAGGCGATCTGGAAATCACCTGCAGCCACTATCTCCCGCAAAATTTGATGCTGAACATTGATATGCATATTGCGAGTGTGGTGCATGCCATCGTGCTGAGTAATAGCCTTGGTGCTTTGATTGTCACATCGTAGTGTGATGCAGCGAATAGGGACATGGAGCTTCTGGAACAGGTGACAACGCCAAATGCTCTCACATGTGCCTGCCCCAAATGCAACATACTTGTCTCACTAGAGCTGCAAGCAACACAACCCTGTTTACCGCTCTTCCATGACACTACAGTTCCACCAACAAGAAAGATGTCACGAGTGCGATTGCGAGCATCAGCATCATGGGCCTGGTTACTGTTTGTGTAATCATCAACCACAACTGACGGTTGTACCCGATAGCAAAGACCGGTGTGAGCAGTGGTCAGAGCGTATCTGATGGCACACAATGCAACCTCCAAATGTCGTTCTTGCGGACACTTGAGAATTGTGCCAGAAAGTTCACGGCAAAGGCAACGTCCACCACGGTCTTCGTTGCCAGGTACATGAGAGAGCCAATCACGTGAAGGTAATATTTCACATTGACTAGCTATCCCAGATTCAACACATCCAGTGTCTTCAGCAGCCTCTGCTCAAATAGGGTCATGGGCATGGACGTTGTGGGTACTACCTCAAGGAGGGAGGCAAAGCGCTCCCCTAGGCTGTGAACGTAGGTAGCCTGGTGAATGTGGAGTACGCGGCAAGATCGTTCTCATTCCAAATTCATGTCCAAGAAGACACGAGCAGGTCCCAAGTCCTTCATCTTGTATGTGGACTGTAGGAGTGTCAACACCGATCTCATGACCTCCTAACTGGATGACGCTATCATCAAGTCATCCACATAGACAAGGACAACAAAAAAAGGCGCCGACGGAGGAGTGACGAAGAGAGAGGGATCAATAGTGCTTCGTTGGTATCCACTCTTTTGAAGTGCGGATGAGATCTCCAGGTTCCAGCACCGGGATGACTGTTTCAGGCCATAGAGGGCCTTCCGCAGTCGCCAAACTGTGTCGGTGTCATAGGAGAATCCAGGGGACTGAACCATGTAAATCTCCTCGTCCAACTGTCCATGCAAGAAAGCATTGTTGACGTCTATGTTGGCTCTAGTGGGTGTGGAGGCACCCTCAAGGATGCCTAGCTCTTGCTGATGCACGCTACCAGTGTTTGGGGCAGCCAATTGACACCAATGGTGAAGAGTGTGGAGCACAAGGATCACGGATGTGAGTGGACAGAACACGTCGCATTCAGTAGAACTGAATCGAAACACATTTTTGTTATTTAGCATAGTGAGATTACATCAGATCCTTATAGCCTGTGGTCTAAGCTTTCCAACGCATCCAAGCACGTCCAAAACGGAGCAGTAGGGCCCTTGCTACGGCCATCGAAGTAACCCTTGGTGGAGACGCCCACCTAGCCTTGTACTCTAGGCGACGGGAGGGCTTCGACGATGACCCGTCGAAGCGTCTTTCCTCGCCCAGAAGTCAAGGAGAAGTTCACCCTGGTCAAGGAGGTCCTTATGGTTGCCTCATTCATGCCCTTGGTGCATTTGGAGCCCATTGGAGACGAACTCGGATCACTGGTGGTGGATTATCCCGCCACCCATGGCGGATACTAGATTCCACCCGTCCAACACCCGATTTTCGGGCTGGGCTAACTTTCTGAATACTCACTCAAATCGAGCGATTCAAAGCTCGATACTGCATGGAAAAATCCAAAGAATCCAAATCTAAATTCAGATAAGGTGTTCGACTACTCCTCAGTGGTCAAACCAGGGCGTACGATCAACGGCACTCATGGCAAGGGGCATACCATATCAACAATCTCCCCCTTGCACCGCAGCCTTGATGCCCTGTCCTTGGAATCAGCAGCATTTTTAAACCTCACAGCACAGACCGAGCTTCATGCAGCTTGCGTCGTGCCTTTCCTTGGGCTGTGCCTTGGTCATGGCGTCGGCAAGCATGCGTTTAGTGGCACAATGCACGATAGCCGCATCTCCCTTCGCCACCAAGTCTCGCGCATAGTGATGCCGGATCTCGATGTGCTTGGTCCTCGTGTACAGCACTGGGTTCTGGGTCAGGCTGATGGCACTCATGTTGTTCACATTGAGTACCGTCGGCTTCCTTTGTGGCACGCCAATATCCTTTAGCAGCCGTCGCAGCCACACCGCCTCCTTTGCGGCTTCCGCAAGCGCGATGTACTCCGCTTCGGTGCTGGACAGCGCCACACAGTCCTGCTTCCTCCTTGCACATGAAACTGCTGCACCACCAAGTACAAACACGTACCCCGAAATTGATTTTCTGTCATCCACATCACCAGCCCAGTCGGCATCGGAGTAGCCGACCAACTCGAGGGAGTCGTCACGTGCTCCCCCTCCAAACATGAGTCGTGACTGTTTTGTTGCCTTGAGATAGCGGAGGATCCGCTTCACCGCTTGCCAGTGCATCGGCCCGGGGTCAGCAACGTAGCGGCTCACTTGGCCCTCCGCGAAGGCCAGGTCAGGCCGCGTCGCCACCATGGCGTACATGATGCTCCCCACTGCGGACTGGTATGCCACACCTGCCATCTCCTCCTCCTCGTCCGTGCTCGGGCCCATACTCAAGCTCAGCTCACATGTGGTGGTCATGGGTGTGCCGATGGGGTTACACTCCTCCATATTGTAGCGGCGGAGCACCTCTTGCACGTACTTTTCCTGCCCCATCTCGAGCGTGCGTGCCTTACGGTCCCTCTTGATGGCGACGCCGAGGTAGTACTCGAGCTCGCCCATGTCGGTCATTTTGAACCGACCGCCCAGCTGCCGCTTCAGGTTCACCAATTCTTCCATGTCCGACGACACGAGGATGAGATCATCCACGTAAAGTACCACGACCTGGTACAACCCCGGCTGCTTCCGCACGTACACGCTGTGATCCGCCTCGCAACGCTTGAAGCCAAGCTCGGCCATGAAGCCGTCCATTTTCAGGTACCACATGAGTGGTGCTTGCTTCAGCCCGTAGAGCGTCTTGCGAAGCCGGCACACCTTCCCTGGCGGCGCGTCCACCCCCTCCGGCACCTCCATGTATACCTCCTTGTCCAGGTTGCCGTTGAGGAACGCAGTTTTCACGTCTATTTGGTAGACTTCATAGTCGCGCACCGCCGCCACCGAGAGGATGGAGCGAATGGAGGCGAACTTCGCCATCGGCGCGAAGGTTTCATCGTACCCTTTCGCTGGACGTACCCTTTCGCGACCAGCCGCGCCTTGTACCGCTCCACCTTCCCCTCCTTGGTGAGCTTCTTCTTGAAGATCCACTTGGAGCCGATGATTTTTGCGCCCTCCGGCCTGTCAATCAGCTGCCAAGTACCGTTCTCTTCATGGGAGGCAAGCTCAGATTTTATAGCTCCCTCCCACTCAGTCCCATCCTTCC
>SZWC01004739.1:77233-113457 GCA_023375785.1 Penium margaritaceum | reverse complement strand
CCGTCGAACTTGGAGACGCCGATGCTCTCTTGCTCGGTCGGTGCCATGGCGCGCGGCAGTAGCGTGAACGTTGTAGAGCTAGGGTCCTTCTAGGCACGTGGGCCCATAACCCTTTGTTGGCTCTAGTGGGTGTGGAGGCACCCTCAAGGATGCCTAGCTCTTGCTGATGCATGCTACCAGTGTTTGGGGCAGCCAATGGACACCAATGGTGAAGAGTGTGAAGCACAAGGATCACGGATGTGAGTGGGCAGAACACGTCGCATCCAAGCACGTCCAAAATGGAGCAGTAGGGCCCTTGCTACGGCTATTGAAGTAACCCTTGGTGGAGCCGCCCACCTAGCCTTGTACTCTAGGCGACGGGAGGCGTTTCGACGATGACCCGTCGAAGCGCCTTTTCTCGTCCAGAAGTCAAGGAGAAGTTCACCCTGGTCAAGGAGGTCCTTATGGTTGCCTCATTCATGCCCTTGGTGCATTTGGAGCCCATTGGAGACGAACTCGGATCACTGGTGGTGGATTATCCCGCCACCCATGGCGGGTACCAGATTCCATCCGCCCAACACCCGATTTTCGGGCTAGGCTAACTTTCTGAATACTCACTCAAATCGAGCGATTCAAAGCTCGATCCTGCATGGAAAAATCCAAGGAATCCAAATCTAAATTCAGATAAGGTGTTCGACCACTCCCCAGTGGTCAAACCAGGGCGTATGATCAACGGCACTCATGGCAAGGAGCATACCATGTAAACAGTCCATCTGCTCCAGCTCCCAATCATGTTAAGTAACAAGGCTGAACAAGGTTGGGGATGTGATGTAGCAGCCAACTGGCACTAATTTCTCGTCAAAGTTGACACCAGGGACTTGGGAGAATCCCTTGGAGAGTGAGAGGAGTCTCTTACCGAAGAATGTTGCGATGGAGAGGAGTGGACGGACACGGGTGATCCTCTAAAGGTTTCATGATGACATCGTTCCCGACGAGTTGCGCCGTGATTTGCATACTAGGACACAACGGGGCCCGGAGCCAGATGCTCGTTATGTGCTAGTGTGACGCTCACTGCCACCTAGGTGGTTGGAGCATGTTAGATGGCTACGTTCGGTCAGCCACAGCTGTTGCAACGGTGGCTGGTATAGTAGCAACTTGTACAGCTACTGCTCATGTTGACGCTATTGCTGTGGCGGCTGCCGCAGTTTTGCAGATGCTGCAACGGGCAGTGTAGCTATTGCTTCAGCTGACTGGAACGCGGCTCCTGAAAGCAATGCTCTTGTTGCTAAGGCCGACGCTACAATCGCTGCACCTTAGAATTGGCGGCTGCTATAGAGAAAGTTGCTGCACGGCCAGTGCTACAGTTGTTGATGCTGCTGTTGTAGGGGCTGCGTCTGCCGAGGCTGCTACAACGTCAGGGCAACTGGAAGGGGCTGCTTCAATTACTCCTGCTGCCAAGGCCCCAGCTGTTGTCGCTTCCATTCCTGTTAAGAGGCTGCTATAGCATCCATTGCTGGGGCCACTGCAGACACGATGATAACTGATATAGCCGCTGTTACGACTGGTGGTGATTCTGCTACATTTGGTCAGGACACATGTGTGCGGTTAGTGCCACAGCCGGCAAGGCTACAGCTGTCGTAGCTGCTGTCACAAGTCAGCCGCAGCTCTAATTGCCATGGTTGTTGGCACCATGGATGCAACTACTGAAGATGCGGCACTGACTGAGGCGGATGCAGAAGATCCTACGGATGCAGTTGATGCTACGGCTGGACCTATTTACCGTCACACGTGTGGTGTGGGTACAATGGCCACACCGAGACCGGGGGCGAGGCAATGCCTGCGGGTGCGAGAGGGTAGCCACTTTTTTAGTCAAAGATGCAAGCTAGAAAGCCACGTGGAGAGGCAGGACAGATGGTTCTAGCCATTGCTGCAATGAAAGGAGTAGTGGAGGCAGTAGCAGTGATGGAAATCACCCCACGGCCAGGATCTCGCGCTTCAAGCAGAAACGTGCAGCATTTCCTCACTACAGCTCCGATACCAGTAGGAAGTAAGACACAGTGGGAGGAGCAAAGAGATATGAAGGGGGAAATAACAACTTCTTGAGAGAGTTAGGAACACAGAAGGAGAATCCACATGAAAAAGCAAGTGATGGCCAAGAGAGGTGAGTCACTCAATAGTGCGCTACTGCCTGTCGGGCATGAGGACAAGACTGAGCAAGCTACAAGCTTGCTCTCGCTCAAGTCCTCATCTCCACCAGGCGGAAGCCTTGGGGGTTTCCCCCCTTTTGTTGTATTCTCTTGTTTTTCTTATTCACACTGCAGTACATCAATCACAGGTCGACTTGGAGGACTTCTCGTAGGTGACGAATCCCACCTTCTCGACTTGGGTGTGCTCCTCGGCCCCGGAATCCAGGCAATGCCTATTGGCCTTCTTGAGGAAGTGGTTCTTGTCGCCGTTGAGGAGCGGCCTACCCTTGCTGTTTTTGCCGCCGGTCTTTGCCTCCTCCGGGCACTCACGGGCCCAATGGCCCTCTTTGCCGCAGTTGCGGCACATATTTTTTGGCGCCCTTCTTGCCGCCGCCCTTTCTGCCACCTCCTCTGCCCCCCCTTCTGCCACCACGCATTTTGGTGACGAGGGCCGATGAGGACGAGGAGGACTCCCCGCAGCTCCGGCGTTGCGTCTCGTTGCAGATGTACTCTGCGACCGCGCCATAGGTAAGCTTGTCCTCTGCCCATCCTCCGAGGACGGTGATGAGTGGGCCCTAACTGTCAGGTAGAGCCATGAGGAGGGCCATCCCCTGTAGTTGCATGTCGATCTTCCACCCCACATCGTTGCATTGCGAGGTGAGTGACTCGATCTGCTGCATGGCGGAGATGACATCATCTCCCTCCTCGATTCTCACCGTGAGGAGTAGCTTCATCGCGAAGATTTTGTTCGTCAGCGACTTCAATTGATGGATGGAGTAGAGTTTTTTCCAAGCTTCAGCTGCCAGCTTGCAGCCCTGAAAGTAGCCCCACTGTGACTCGGCCGTCCTGGACATCAGCAGCATGAGCGCCTCCATGTTCTTCTTTACGAAGGCCTCCTTCTGTGCTTCCGTCGCCGTCGCTTCGTCGAGGAATTCTGTTCCCATCATGACCTCCAGCAACCCCTTATGCGAGAGGTGCAACTCGAAGTGCCACCTTTATAGCCCAAAGCCTGGGTCGCCCGCATACTTCTGGATGGGCTGCGTCTCCTTCTGTGCCATGGGCACAGCTTCTACTCCGACGGGTTCTCAGAACTTCACGGAGATGTCCAAGATGACGATCCCGTGCACTACGGAAGACGTGAACGTTGGAGGCTATCAGACCCGTGGGCCCATAATCCTCTGTCAGGAGGAATCCACGTGGTGTGGTCCCGACATTTGTCTGATCGTCTCTAGTGGTTCACGCCGACTGTTTTGGGAGAATCTGAGACTGAGCGTGAGCTTTCTGGTCGCCTCACGCTATGTGAGTAGGAATTTAGAGACAGTCAGTTTGCGAAGGGAATAACTTCATTTTTTGTTCGTTTTTTAACATAGACATATAACAACATTTATAGGGCTAGTTATGAGATTTCCAACGCACCAAACCGCGCGTAATTCGGCCAAGCGTAGCCCAAGTTACGCTTGCCGAAGTGCAGGTCTCACCCACCACAGAAACGCCTAACGCCTCCATGGCGCGCACACGCCGTGGCGCCTTCCTTCACGTGCGAAGCGCCTTTCCCAAGGCGCAGGTCCTCTTGCACGTGGTGTAGGGGTCTCCTGCACTGTTTCCAAGTACCCTACCCACTTTTGGGTCGAGTTTGGTGATGGGGTGTGACGAGGTTCGAAACCTGTCCACGGACCTGCAGTCAGAATTTTGACGAAGTCCCCGAGTAACAAAACGTACTACTGAGTTTCGGATGCCGAGCCATGATTTTGGCCCTCATTAACAACCTGCACTACTGGATCCGGTGGATGATCCACCAGATCAGGTGGATTATCCACCGAACGCCTCGGCAGGCCTTCTGGAGCAATTTCCCCAGATGGAATTTTTGTTTCTCAATCCGGTCGATTATCCACCGGATTTCGAGTCGCAGCCGGCTCGCAGAGTCATTGCACACACCCCAACTTTGGAAGGCCATATCTCCCTGGATACTTGTTCGATTTTGGCGAAACAACTTCCACCAAATTCAGTGACTCATCACCTTTAAGGGGCAATCATCCATTTTAGGATCCGAGCAGTCCTTGAGTTACCAGATCCGCCGGATCGTAGTTACCACTTTCTGGCGGCTCGTCGGTGCCTCCCGGTGCCGCACTTGGGCATGCGGAGGGGCAATTTTCCAACACCCCTCCCTCCCTCCCTCCCTCCCTCCCTCCCTCCTTCCTTCCCTCCCTCCATATCCCTTCCTCTCTTACTCCCTCCCTCTCCCTCTCCCCCTCCCTCTCCCTCTCTCCCTCTCCCTCTCTCTCTCTCTCTCTCTCTCCCTCTCTCCCTCTCTCCCTCTCCCTCTTTCCCTCTCCCTGTCTCTCTCTCTCTCTCCCTCTCCCTCTCTCCCTCTCCCCCTCTCCCTTTCTCTCTCTCCTTCTCTCCCTCTCTCCCTCTCTCCCTCTCCCTCTTTCCCTCTCCCTGTCTCTCTCTCTCTCTCCCTCTCCCTCTCTCCCTCTCCCCCTCTCCCTTTCTCTCTCTCCTTCTCTCCCTCTCTCCCTCTCTCCCTCTCCCTCTTTCCCTCTCCCTGTCTCTCTCTCTCTCTCCCTCTCCCTCTCTCCCTCTCCCCCTCTCCCTTTCTCTCTCTCCTTCTCTCCCTCTCTCCCTCTCTCCCTCTCCCTCTTTCCCTCTCCCTGTCTCTCTCTCTCTCTCCCTCTCCCTCTCTCCCTCTCCCCCTCTCCCTTTCTCTCTCTCCTTCTCTCCCTCTCTCCCTCTCTCCCTCTCCCTCTTTCCCTCTCCCTGTCTCTCTCTCTCTCTCCCTCTCCCTCTCTCCCTCTCCCCCTCTCCCTTTCTCTCTCTCCTTCTCTCCCTCTCTCCCTCTCTCCCTCTCCCTCTTTCCCTCTCCCTGTCTCTCTCTCTCTCTCCCTCTCCCGCTCTCCCTCTCCCTCTCTCTCTCTCCCTCTCTTCCACTCTCCCTCTCTTCCTCTCTCCCTCTCCCTCTCTCTTTCTCCCTCTCTCTCTCTCTCTCCCTCTCTATCTCTCTTCCTCTCTCCCTCTCTCTCTCTCTTCCTCTCTCTCTCCCTCTCACTCTCTTCCTCTCCCTTTCTCTGTCTGCCTCTCTCTCTCTCTCTCTCTCTCTCCCTTCCTCCTTCCCTCCCTCCCTCCTTTTAATCTCTCAATTCACATATTTCTTGTGTGGCCGTGAGTGCACAAGGCATGTTGGTGCAGGGAGTGGAGGTGACACACTGTGACAGCACGCGACTCTCAAAATCCTTACTCGTGGTTGCCCCTTGTTGAATGATATACACCTTGTCCACTGGCTAGCTTGCTCGTTGCATGGAAAGACAAGGCATGCATTGCTCTATGGAGTACGTCCCCTTGGTCTGTTCTGAGATAGGCCAGGAATGTACTACCTATGATGGGTATGTCACCTGGAGATCATCATAGAAAACACAACGTTGTGGCCTAGTTGGAACAGGCACCGGAGCTCATGGGTTGCGGGCTCAAACCCGCGACGGCCGCATTTTTTCTTTGTGGCCCAGAATGGGACAGGAAGCTTCTATTAAGCTTACTAGAGCCTGCCTTGAGGATGACACTTGGCGGTCCTAGGACGCGCCAAATAGGACTGTAGGCTGAGGTCGGCTCATGTGGAGCCATTGCAAGCAGAAGCATTAGCAAAGCTCTGCAAGTACAAAAGCCTGTACCTTGCATGCATCCATTTACAGTTCTTGCCTTTGAGACTCCTCACAGAGTATCCAACCAAGGGTAGACACTAAAGAGCTTCATGCGGACTTGGTGAGGTTGCAAACCAAACGAACGTAAAGTGTGGATCCCTCGTTTGAGGGTGATAAGTTATCTTGGTTGAAATACCAACAGCGGTTGGTGGCCTCCCATGTCGGGACCCGTTTTCTAGACCGTTGCTATCTGGCGCATTGACAAAGGATTATGGGTCCACACCTATGGTTCTAAGGCACGCTTCCAAGACCGACTCACGCGTGGTCTTGCAGGGCGCACAGGTATAACAGGTACACGAAGATCAGACGACTCCAATCTGCTCCATCGGCTCCATCGGCTTCTTCACGTAGGGTGCGTGTACGTGGCGGACTAGGAGACAAGGAATAGCTCTTTCCATGTTGGACATGACCCTCGAGCCCCAACGGGATAAAACTCTACCCCTTTAGAAGGTGGTACGATCCCGAGTCTGTTTTCTCACGACGGTACCATCACCTAGGCGATCATTGGTAGGAGGGTTCTGCAATGGAACCGGCTGCACCTTTGACAACGGTCGCGGTTAGTAGCCTCATCAGCCTCATGGGCCTCAACGAAGCAGAGTAGCAACAAAGCAGAGAAGACGAGCAACTATAAAAAATGGCGGATCCGACTCAAGCCCACCTTGAAGCGAGTATGTCCAAGTTCACGGGGATGGGTTTTCCCTTGTGGAAATGGCAGTTTGAGATTGTCATGAACGTGCGTGGCTACCTCAACATCCTAAACGGGACCAAGACAACACCCGCCGATGCGACAGTGACCACACATGCGGCTGACCTTGCAGCATGGACAAAAAAGAACAACATGGCTCTCGCCGTACTTGTGAAGTCCATTAACGAGACTCAACACTCCCACATCACAGGATGCACATCGGCCGCTGAGGCCTACGCAAAACTCTCACGCGTGCATCAGTCAAACGCCCAAGCAAACCGACTCTTCATATTCCAAATGTTGATGTCAATGAGGGTGAGCGAAGGAGAATCGATACCCATATTTCTGCAATCGTTCGACAACGTGCTGCAAGAGGTCCAGCAAATGGAATGGAATAACGACTCCAACATGCGTGCCATGATCCTTCTGATGGCGCTGCCGGAAAGCTGGAGGTCATTGATCATCGTATTTGGCGATTGGAAGGAATCAGATATGACGTATGAGGCTGTTGCTGAACACGTCCGCAACGAGTCCATGCGACGTAGTGGCAGTGAGGCAACCATTTCAGCCTATGCCTCTCGCTTCAGTGGACAAGGTGCAAGCTCTCGCTCCAGTCAAGGCAACAGCGGAAGCGGTGGTGGTGGAGGGAAAGGCAATGGTGACTGGAAGAGTTCCAAGAAGCACGGCAGCTGTCACAATAATGGCAAGGCTGGACACTGGGCTAGGGAGTGCCGTAGTCCTAGGAAAGAAGGCGGGAACAAAGGTGGGAAACAGAAGAAGGAGCTCATCAACATGATGGCTGAAGGGTTGTCCATGAAGGGGGCAACCCTCCTTAGGCCTGGGGCATTCGCCCTTGACTCGAGCACCGACCACCACTCATCAAAAGAGAAGGGTGGATTTGTCTCCATGGCCGAATGTGACATGCGCATCAAGTGTGCAAAGAGCGGCGTCGTCCAAGCCATGGGCGAAGGGGACAAGGTGATCACGTTCAACGTGAACGGTGCGGAGAAGGCGGTCAACTGTCAAAAGGTGGTGTACATGCCCTCTTTCACATTGAACCCGCTGTCGGTCTCACAAATCACCGACAACAACATGACAGTGGTGTTCACCAACAAGGAAGCCGTGGCCCTAAAAATGAGGACATAAAAAATTTACACACCAAAGACGACCTCATGCTTCAAGTTCCAATAGTCGACGACTTTTACGTGCTTCAAATCAAAGTCACCAAGGTGTCGGATGAGGGACTGGCATGTGCCACCACGACAGTGGCACCAAAGCCAAAGGATGCACCGGCGGCGACCGCAGCGGCCGCCACATCAACCAAGGACACTGACGCTCAGCCATGGCACCGGCGATTTGGCCACGTGGCTAATAGCATGCTGCAAAAGATGCAGGAGCAAGAGGTAGTCTGCGGAACGCAAGGGTACACCATGAAGCATGGAGAAGGGTGTATGTTGCGTGAACCATACCTCCAAGGAAAGGCAAAGAAGAAGACATTTAGGAAAGGAGGTCAACGAGCAGAGAATGTCTTAGACCTGATCCATAGTGATGTGTGCAGACCCTTTCGCACGACGTCTAACGGAGGAAGCAAGTACTTCCTGACCTTCATCGACGACCACAGACACAAGTTGTGGATCTACTTCCTCAAAACAAAGGGAGAGGTCATGGAGAAGCTCCTAGAGTTCATCGCCATGGTAGAGCAGTAAACGTCCAAGAAGGTCAAGACGCTCCGAAGTGACAACGGGGGTGAGTACGAGGCATGCAAGCCTTGGCTCAAGCATCATGGCATCCGCCACGAGCAAACCAGCCCTTACAACCCCCAAAGGAATGGTGTGGCCGAGAGGATGAACCCGACCCTACTCAGCATGGTGCAAAGCATGCTCTTCGACGCCAAGCTCCCACCTAGCTTTTGGGCTGAAACTGTAGCAACCACCTGCTACCTCTTGAACCTCACACCAGCAACCGCCTTGCGGAAGCGTGGAAACGAGAATGACAAGTAGCTGAAGACTCCACAAGAAGCATGGTCGGGAAAGAACCCAACGTCTCTCATCTTAAGGTGTTCGGGTCAACTGGATGGGTGAAGATCCAGTTGGGAGAAGGTGGAGGCAAGCTGGATGCACGTTCCAAAAAGGGTGTCATGGTTCGGTACGACATGTCACACAAAGCCTATCGACTTTGGGACCAGGCAGCAGGCATGCTCGTGAAGAGCCGTGATGTTGAGTTTGATGAACACACCCTTGGAAAGGGAGAGCTGCAGGACCCAATCCTCGCTCCCAAGGCGGGAGAGTGGATGGTGTTGCTTGAGTCCGGAGACTAAGCACCCAACAACTGGCTCGCTTTGCCAACAGGTAGTGGGAATGGGAGAGCAGCTGCACAGGATGACGAAGCATCTGACATGAACGCAAATACCGAGGTGTCTAGGGCTTCCGAGTCTGATTTAGAGTCTGAAGAAGACAACAACGACGACGACACATCACCACATGTGGAAGTACAAGCAGCAAAGCAGGAAGCCGCACCTGTACCCCGATGTAGTTTGTGATCAAAGAAAGCACCTTTGCAGTATGAGGATGATTGGACTGGCCTTAGCTTGTCGTGCATGGCTCAGGGAGAGCAATCCACAGTGGCGGAGGCGATGAATGGCCCGGATGAGGCCAAGTGGAAGGAGGGAGTGGATAGCGAACTCGCGTCTATTGCTGAGAACAGCACGTGAGTGCTAGTGGATAGATCCGTCAAGGCCCATGTGGTGGGATCCAAGTGGGTCTTCTGAGTGAAGAAGAAACAAGATGGCATAATTGAAAAATGTAAGGCAAGGATAGTGGCAAAGGGGTTTTCTCAACGCCCGGGCTCTGAGTACGACGAGATGTTTGTGCCCGTCGTGACCTTTGCCTCCATCCGCTCTCTCCTTGCCAATGCAGCCGTAAAGAACCTGGAGATACACCAGATGGACAACACGACAACTTTCCTCTATGGGAAGCTTGACAAGAAAGTGCTAATGGAGGTATCTGAAGGAGTCAACGCTCACAAGGGCAAGGTGTGCAAGTTGGTGAAAGTGCTCTACGGGGTGAAACAAGCCCCAATGATATGGTACAAAGAGATGGACGGTTTCATGACCGGTCTCTCCTTCGCGCATTGCCAAAATGACCCGAGCACGTACGTGCGCGATGATGAGACTGGATTGATGCTCGGTGCACTGTATGTGGATGATCTGATCATCTACTCTTCTTCGGTCGAGCTGTTGGATGAGCTAAAGTCTGACCTTAGCAAAAGGTTCAAAATGAAGGACATGGGTCCTCTCGAGTACTACCTCGGGATCGCCATGCACCGCAACCGAGCGGCAGGCACCATCCAGCTCAACCAAACCAAATAAATCGGTGAGGTACTTAAGCGTTATCACATGGAAGACTGCAAACCTGTCAGCACCCCAATGATGACCGATGCAAAACTGAAGGCCTCAATGTCGCTAAGAAATGAAGTAGAACGAAGGGAGATGCAAGACATCCTCTACCAGTCCGCCGTGGGTAGCATCATGTACGCCATGGTAGGTACTCGTCCGAACATCTGCTATGTTGTGGGACAAGTGAGCAGGATCGTGGCCAACCCAGGGCCACAACATTGGCAGGCAGTCAAGCGCATCTTGCACTATCTATAGAAGACACGTCACATGGGCCCCATCCTTGGAGGCCGAGAAGGTACGGACCCCTTGCGCCTGAAGTGCTACACTGCCGTTGACTGGGGAGGGAATCTTGACGGCTGGAAATCCACCTCTGGATACGTGTGCATCTTGAATGGCACTGCCATCTCATGGGCCAGCAGGAAAAATGATTGTGTTTCCTTGTCCATGGCTGAGGCAGAGTATGTTGCTCTGTCTGAGTTGTGCAAGGAGACTCAGTGGCTGCGTAGCCTACTTGGCGAGATGACAGTGCCACAGAAGGATGCCACGGTTGTACACGTGGACAACATGAGCGCCATCTTGATGGCTGAAGATGAGATCACCTCCCAGCGAACGAAGCACATCGACATACGTTACCACTACTCACGTGACCTGGTCATGAAGAACGTGGTGGACTTGCAGCATTGCACAACCAAGAGCATGCTTGCTGACTACATGACCAAGCTGCTGGAGAGCGATTTGAACTATGCAGGCATTCGTGGATTCGGCATGAGGAGTGCACCAGAAGAAGGGTGAGCCCCAAGGCATCGATGGAGCTCAGTGAGCAACAGATGGACGGAGGTGCAAGGGAGATTTTTGTTGAATGGTATGCACCTTGTCCACTGGCTAACTGTCTGGTTGCACGGAAAGACAAGGCATGCACTGCTCTATGGAGTACGTCCCCTTGGTTTGTTCTGAGATAAGCCAGGAATGCACTGCCTATAATGGGTATGTCCCGTGGAGATCATCATAGAAAAAACAACATTGTGGCCTAGTTGGGACAGGCGTCGGAGCTCATGGATTGCGGGCTCAAACCCAACGACGGCCGCATTTTTTGTTAGTGGCCTAGAATGGGACAAGAAGCTTCTATGAAGCTTACTAGAGCCTACCTTGAGGATGACACTTGGCAGTCCTAGGAACCGCCAAGTAGGACTGTAGGCTGAGGTTGTCTCCTGTGGAGCCATTGCAAGCAGAAGCATTAGCAAAGCTATGCAAGTACAAAAGCCTGTACCCGGCATGCATCCATTTACGATTCTTGCCTTTGAGACTCCTCACAGAGTGTCCAACCAAGGGTAGACGCTAAAGACCTTCATGCGGACTTTGTGAGGTTGTAAACCAAACGAACCTAAAGTGTGGATCCGTCGTTCGAGGGTGATATGTTATCTTGGTTGAAATACCAAGAGCGGTTGGCGGCCTCCCATGTCGGGACCCGTTTTCTAGACCGTTGCTATCCGGTGCATTGACACCTCCATCCTGCTTGCATGGCTCCTTACCTTCCTGCCAGAGCTCGACGACGTCCCCTCATGTTTATTTTCCAATGCCAAACCAATTTGTGGGACTTAGCTAGAAGTGAAATAGTTTAGATCTTTTGCTACCAAGCCTATTTGTGACACGTAACTTGGCATGTGGGTAGAGACAGAATAGGTCAGTTGCATGGTGACATAGGTCAGGTGGGATTGGATAGGGCAAGGCCTTACTCCCTCGGTTTAGGGGTTCCGAGGGCATGGAGCTTGACTAGCGAGCCTCCACCCGTAACAGCTCTGTGAGCTGCTGCTTGTGTTCGTTTCGTCCTACAATGGTTTGTACAAGCCCAGAGCTACCGTGCTTGATACTTCACCGTTTGCTGAACCATAAGTTGCATTGGAACCGCAGCGAGTTTGTGATGGTATCAGAGCTAGGTTCGACTGCAAACGGTGGCGGGTGGCGACGGCGCCAGGCAGAACAAGGGGTGGCCGAGTACTGCGCGGAAGTAGTTCTGCGCGGCTGCCATGAATGCGAGCAGCGCGAAGCACTAGGGTTGCTGTTTTTGTCAACCCTAGGCCGCGCCACGTGTGTGGAGGTGGCAGAAGAGAGGGTAGAGGCCCGTTTGAGGAAAAAGACACAAAAGAGGGTGATCGTGGAGTCAATCCATGCGGCTGCTGTGCCAGCAGGCCGTGCACGGCACCGGAGACATCAAAAGGCCAGCCCTAGGCCGCGCCAAGAGAGTGGAGGCATGAGAAGAAAGGGTGGGGGCGAAGTTGGTGAGAAAAAAGAGGCAAGGAGAGGGAGAGCATGGAGTATATCCGTGCAGCTGCTGTGCTAGAGGGCTACACCCGATACATGGGACGTCACAGCCCAGCCCTAGACTGTGCCAAGAGTGTGGAAGCGGCAGGAGAGAAGGGGGGTAAAGTTTGAGGGACAAAGGGACAAGGAGAGGGAGCTCCAAGCACCGCACCAACCATCAAGTGGGGGGGTTCCCCGGCCCATAAAGTGTTTTTGCAGAACCAAGGTGGCTTGCCAGCTGCCCTGAGCTCAAGAACGGCGTTTCCTATCGAGCTTCGGGCTCGCGGTAGAAAACTGGGCCCAAAGTGGGCCCATCGAATTGCTGCCGAAATTTTGCTCGGCAGAAAAACAGCAGACGGCACAGCTAGCTCGCTCCTACAGCTCCCACGCAGGCTGCTAGGAGCCAAGCAGCATCCACGCCAGGAGGGCGGACGGGTGGCGATGCCGTAGCTAACACCAGCGTCGGCACCGGCGCCGGCGCCACCTCCACTAGAATGACCTGGGACGACCTCAGCAAGGTCCTGTCCCACAAAGACTTGACACCGCCACCGTTGGATGCACGTGATTTCCTGTCATGGAAGGACGTGTTCCTGTCATGGGTGGCGGAGCATGGCTTTGAGGACCATTATCTAGCTCCTCCGCCAGAGAACACCAATCCGCGGGTGCTCCTTAGAGCATACAACGCCCTGGTCCGCGCGCTCCCACAGGACTAGCAATACTCAGTGCGTCACTTCCGCTTTGGAGGCAAAGGGGAGGACCTTAACAACCCTTGCAGCAGGGAGCTTCAACCACACAAGGCGTGGCAACACTTGACCACGTGAAAGGAGGAGCAGGGGATGGCTTTGGTCATCGCTCTACGCGAGAAGCTTCGTAACCTTCGTCTCAAGATGGGTGCTCCCGTTGCCGAGTATTGGCATGCCGCCATGGACCTTCGCTGGCGGATTCTTCGTCTTGGTGCTGCCTGCACCATCTTGGAGTGGTTGGACCCGGTCCTTATGCTTCTTGGGGAACCGTACAAGGACTTTCGGTGTGGACTGCTTCGGAAGCTGAAGGTTGCGGACATCAAGAACACTGACCAAGCAGAGGTGTTTGAGGAGTTGTGCAACTACGAAGACATTCTGAAAGTCGAGGCTTGTGAATGAGAGCGCAGCGGCAAGTGCCTTCGCGCATTAGGGAGGAGGCACTTCGCTTCCATCACACCATGAGTGGGGAGGAGGAGGCAGGGGAGGCAGGGGAGGCCGGGGAGGCGGAGGAGGCCGTGGCAGCCAAAGTGGTGGGGGTCGGGGTCGCGGTCAAGGAGCAGGGAACAGGACCTGCAACTACTGTGGACAGCCGGACCACTACTGGAGGGCGTGCCAGACTCTTCAACGCATCATGATCCCCACTATGCAGCAGACACAATCGACAGTGGGCCAACCACCGCCGCCGTTTGCTCATCCCGCCCAGCATCTGCACACTCCAGCATGGGCGACTCAGGCTGTGGCAGGGCCTTGTACGCCGGCACCCTTTGGGGCGACAACGTTTGGTCCACCATAGCTGCAGCCACACATATATCCATCAGCAACTCCATCTCCACCACCATATCAGGGGGCCTACTTCATGCCTTCCTATGCCAGTGCACCTGCCCCTGTTCAAGCATGGGTGCAGAGAGTGTACGCCAAGACAACAGAGTCACAGCAGCCGATGGTGCTGCCACCTGGACCCTGGTGGGGTGCGCCCATGGATCTGCACACACCGGAACCGACTGCCACATCACAACCACCAGGTCAGAAGTTGGGGCACACGCACATTACCAACAGACACGCATTGTCCGTGCATGAATGGTCTTTTTTTGCACCGCGGCCTCGCATCATATGTCACCGCATCGTCACCTACTTGTGATACTACACGCCACGTATAATGTTGAGGTATGAAGACTGGGTCCGGGGAATTGTTGTCTGTGGAAGGTGTAGGGACAATGGGGCTCCAACACCAGGCGGGGTGTTGTGGTTGACTGGTGTCTTGTATGTGCCGTGGTTGAAAGTCAACTTGCTATCAGGGGGGGAACTAGTCCAGCATTCCAATGTTTCTGCCCTTACATAGAGGCAACGTTGCATGCTATTTGATGCATCTGGTGCGTTGTTGGCTGATGGGCCGCTGCATATTGACATGCTGTACAAAATCACCCTGTTCCCCTTCGTCCAGTCACAAGTGAACCATCCCCAAGTGCACGTTGTCACTGGCACTGATGCATTGCACACATAGCTCATTCATCACCACCTTGCACACGTCAACACAGAGACAGTTGTTGATTTATTGAAACACATCCCAGTACACGCCATAATCTCCGGTGACTGTCCACATGGCCTCCAAGCAAACACATGTCTTGAGTGTCACGAAGGGAAGGCCCACAGGCAAAGCTTTCCCAGGTCGGACAGTGTCACCACAAGGCCTCTTGCACTGGTCCATGCGGATATGACTGGTCCTATGCCAATGCCATCAGTTCAGTACGCTCCACTGTACGTCTTGACCCTGACTAATGATTATAGTCGGTTTTGCTGGGCCTTCTTGCTAAAAGCCAAAGCAGACGCCCAGCATACAATTGCTGAATGGATTTCGCTGGCAGAGAGACAGACAGGTTTTTCACTGTTGAAGTTGAGAACAGAAAGAGGAGGAGAGTTCCTAGGTATGCTGACATCAGAACTGAAAATGAGAGGAGTTGAACATCAGTCCACCTCACCCTACATCCCACACCAAAATGGGGTGGTTGAACGTTGGTACAGAACCCTTGGTCATGCACTGCGTACTTTGTTAACTAGTCTGGGTTGTCCTTTGGGTTTTGGGAAGAGGCTGTGAAGTATATATCACCTGGGTATGGAACCGTGTTCCACAAGGGCCACTGCCCAATTCTGTTACACCCTAGGAACGTTGGTTTAAAGAGAAGGCTGATCTGAGGCCTGCAAGGGTTTGGGGCACAATGGCCTGTGTCTGGCTTGTACCACCACAACTGGAGAACAAACTGGGTCCACGAGGCCGTTGGTGTGTCTTTTTTGGGGTGTCTCATGCCTCCAAGGCATGGCGGTTCTGGGACCTCACAAAGCTATGTTTTGTCGAAAGTCGAGATGCCTCCTTCTTGGAGCATATGTCCTACAAGATGTTCCGCACACTGCGTAATGCTCCCTCACTATCTATGCAGGAGCACTACCCAGAGTATGTGAGTGTGCCTATTTTTATGTCATCCCAGCCGACGAACATGGGTCGGGTGGTTCGGCCAACGCGGGACAATGACATGGCTGATCCTGTGCCAGAAAAGGTGTTGTCACCCACAGACTTGGCCAGCACAACTTCCAGTGACACTCGGGCACTCCCAGGTCTTACCCCACTGATCCCTCCTACAAAGGTAGAAAGAAAAACAACAGCATCACCCGAACTAGTGCGACGATCACTACGCGACCTGTCCAGGGTTGCCTACAGACAATTTTACCACACCACTGGCCCTGCAGCATTACATCACACGGTGACCGAACCACTGAACCCAACAAAGGCAAGGGGGTTTCCGGAGGCCTCTGAATGGGAAAAGGCAATGGTTGCAGAACTGAACGAACTGTTGGAACATAAGGTATACGAGCTGGTGCCTTTGCCACCTGGCCGCAAGGCCATAGATGTCAAATGGGTATTCAAGCTGAAAAGAAATCTCAAAGGTCTGATTGAGAAGTGCAAGGCACGACTTGTGGCAAAAAGATTCCATCAAGTCCCAGGGCAGGATTTCATATGCACATATGCACCTGTACGTATGTATGGGACCAGCCGTGCCTTACTTGCAGTGGCTGCACATGAGGACTGGGACATCCACCAAATGGATGTCAAGAATTCTTTCTTAAACGGCCTCCTAGAAGAAGTTAATGTGAAATAGCCAGAGGGGTTTGAGGACGGGATAGACCGAGTGTGGCCTCTATTGAAAGCCCTGTACGGGCTGAAGCAAGCACCTTGGTGCTGGAACAAAGAAATCCGACACACCGTGGAGAGTGGTGGGTTCACACAGAGCATCTGTGACCCATCAATTTTCTTGCGCTGGGACAACGGTCTCCATGTTGCACTACTTGTCTGTGTTGATGATTTACTGATCTTGTCCCCCTCTCTCACACTCAGTGTACACACCAAAGCACTTCTCACGGCCCACTACAAAATGACAGACCTAGGAGAGGCACAGAAATTCCTAGGCATGATCATCACACGTGATCGCATAGCCCACACTCTAACCATCCATCAAGGCCGATTCATCGGTCATCTAACGGAATGCTTTCAACACTTGGTGAAACATCTCCCACTTCAGCACACGCCCATGACCCCTGATGTCTATGCACACCTGTTGGATGCACGCACCACTGACTACGGCCATGAAACAGATCCAACGCTCTACAGACAGATCACTGGCAGCCTCTCATACCTTGCCTCCACCACACGTCTCGACATTGCATGCGCAGTCAATGTGCTCGCTCAGTTCAGTCAACAACCATGAAGCACGCACAAAAAAGCATTGTTCAAGGTGTTGCATTATGTACTGGACACAGCTGCCGTTGGTCTCATGTTTGCCTCTGGCATAGGTCCAATCCTGGATGGATACTGTGACAGTGACTATGTTGGTGATCGTGCAGCTCGCAGTCGGGGCGGATATTTTTTTCGTGTGTAGGCGACTGTTGTATCTTGGTGCAGTGCCAAACAAGCGTGTGTGGCGCGCAGCGTGGCTGAGGCAGATTACATGGTGCTAAGTGAGGCAGCATGTGAGGGGATCCGGCTTGCACGCTTGCTTGAAGAATTGGGTGTGCAAACATCTACTGTATCTATGCATAGCGACAGCTCTGCCGCACGCCGCATTGCTGCGAGTGATGGTCTATTGCATCCATGCACAAAGCACTTCATTGTCGATCATAACTTTGTTCGCAAGACGGTCAAAGGTGGGACAGTGGAAGTGCGTTCTATCATTGGGCAGGCACAGCTGGTAGAATTCCTCACCAAATCCCTCTCATCCTCCTCACTCCTACTTCAACTGCACTACCTCGGTTGCATGCCTGCTGCACTCCCGTCCAAGGGAGCCTGTTAATCTCTCACTGTACATATTTCTTGTGTGGCCGTGAGCGTGCAGGGCATGCTGGTGTAGGGAGTGGAGGAGACACACCGTGACGGCACGCGACCCTCAAGCTCCACATGCGTGGTTTCCTCCATCCTTCCTGCATGGCCCATTACCTTCCTAATAGAGCTCGACAACGTCCCCTCATGTTAAGTTTCCAATGCCAAACCTGTTTGTGGGACTTAGCTAGAAGTGACATAGTTTAGGTCTTGTGCTACCAAACCTATTTGTGAAACATTACTTTGCATGTGGGTAGACAAAAAATAGGTCAGTTGCATGGTGACATAGGTTGGGTGGGATCGGGCAGGGAAAGGCCTTGCTCTCTCGGTTTTGGGATTCCGAGGGCATTCGTCCCGGTTCGAGTGACTCGCCGATGAGCTTCGCTCGCCGGCCAACGGGTGGAGCTCGACTAGCGAGCCCCCACCCGTAACAGCTCTGTGAGCTGTTACTTGTGTTCGCTTTGTCCTGTCATGGCTCTGTACAAACCCAGAGCTACCGTGCTCGATACTTCACAGTTGACTAAAATTTAAGTTACATTGGAACCGTAGCGAGTTTGTGACCTCCCTCGCTCCCTCCATCTCTCCCTCCCTCCCTCCCTCCCTCCCTCTCCCTTCCTCACTCCCTCCCATTCCTTCCCTCCCTCCCTCTTCCTCCCTCCCTCCCTCCCCCCCCCCTCCCTCCCTCCCTCCCTCCCTCCCTCCCTCCCTCCCTCCCTCCCTCCCTCCCTCCCTCCCTCCCTCCCTCCCTCCCTCCCTCCCTCCCTCCCTCCCTCCCTCCCTCCCTCCCTCCCTCCCTCCCTCCCTCCCTCCCTCCCTCCCTCCCTCCCTCCCCCCCCCCTCCCTCCCTCACTCCTCTCCCCCCATCCTCCCCCCCTCTCCCCCTCCTTTTCCCTCCCCCTTGTTGGGTTTTTTGCATCTCTCATTACGCTCTGTTGTGTCCTCCTGACTTGTGTACATTGGCGTGCACATGACTGACGGTGAGACTCGACGCTACTGGAGTGTCGCCCGGTGGAGCTGACGCATGCTTAGGCCTACACGCAGTTCGCTGGAGCCTCCTCCCTACGGCAACGTGCTCAGCTCCATCGGCAGGTCTCCTCGGTGGTTGGGCCGCCGGCGGTCACTACCACCGCAGATGCTATCTGCATGCGTCCAGCACTGGATCTGACTGTACCATTGCGTCTGCAGCGTCATGCTCTGCTTAGGGTCCATGTCTCATGTTGTGTGGCACTGTTTGGCATCATGGACCATCGTAAGCACTCCCTGGGTTCGGGCAGCCATAACTCTTCGCTGCTATTTTTCTAGCTATTTCTGACCGCAGGAATGCGTTCGCATCAACAGTATTATGGTATGGTCCAGTTTTCAGGCAAAACGGACGACGTCCGGGTTTTGGGCTATCGACCATCTGGCAGGGCTCACCAAGAAAACCCTGCCTGCCAGAAAATAGGTCTAGGTCTATTTTCTGATTGGTTGGTTAGCTGAGTAACAAGCTCTACAGAGCTGGGGGGGGCTGGAACTTGGAGGGTCTCCCATTGTTGTTGATTCTTCATTCCTAATCAGTCACTTTCAGTTTTCAGCTGCTTTCTGGCGCTAACACTGGCGCAGGCACTTTTGAGTAAAAAACTCAGAGCACTCAGACTTAGACTCTAGAGCGCAGACTGAGGGGGCAGCAGACTAAGCAACGAGCTTGGAAGCCCGCATGTTGCATCAACAACACCACTGTCCCAACCTGCACTTTAGCAGTTTCTAGCTTGGTATCAGAGCCAGAGCGTAGCAGCAGCAGTAGACAACTGGCGTACAGGTGCCTGGCCACGCCGGCGGACCCCCGTACGTGCCAGTGCATGGGAAATGCTGCCGGATTTTTTCAGGCAGCATTGACCCGCCTGGTGGCGGCGTCAGAGTTTTTCCTACGGCCACTAGGCCAGGGGAATTGCTGCCGGATGTTTTCTGGCAGCACTGACCCCCACACGTGACGCGAGGAGGTGAGCGGCAAGCCGCGACACCTGTTGGCACCGACACACGCATCAACGTCGCCCAGGTGCAGTGACTGGCAGTAGCAACAAGCAGCAGCAGCAGCCTGCAGCAACAACAACAGCTTGCAGCAGCAGCGAGCAGTGGCAGCAGCAGCCAGCAGCAGCCAGTAGTCACAGTAGTAGCCGGAAGCAGCAGCAGTTTGTAGCAGCTCGCAGCAAGAGCAGCCTACAACAGCAAGCAGCAGTAGTAGCTAGTAGCAGCAGCTCGCAACAGCAGTAGCAGCGGCAGCAAGCAGCAGCTGTAGTGGCGAGCAGCAGCAGCAGCAGGCTATAGCAGTAGCAACAGTGAGCAGCAGCAGTTGCCGGATGCAATAGCGGCAGTAGCGAGTAGCAGCCGGCAGCAGCCAGCAGCAGTAGCAGCCAGTAGCAGCCGCTACAGTAGCAACCAACAGCAGCTGTAGCTGCTCGTAGCCCGCTCCTCGCCACGAGTAGTGAGCTGCAAGAAACAAGCTCATTGCTTGTAGCGAGCAGCGAACTGCAAGCAGCGAGTAGCGAGCTCGCTCCTCGCAGCTCACTGCTCATAGCGAGCAGCGAGCTCGCTGTGACCAACGAAAAGGAACAAAAAGGGGGGGAGAAAAAAAATCCCCCACCACACCATCGGCCTTGCAGTGGCTGCAGCCACTGCCATAACCGCTGCAATAGCCACAATAGCCATAGCAGCACGCAGGAGCTTAGCAGGAGCAGCAGCAACAACAGCTGCTGTTGCAACAACAGCCATAGCAGAAGCAGCCACAGCAGCAGCAAATGCGGTAGTAGCAGCAGCCGGTGCTACACCAACAACCGCAGCAGCAGCAGCAGCAGCCACAGCAACAGCAGCAACAGCCACAGCAGCTGCTACAACAACAGTGGCAGTAGTAGCAGCAACTGTCCTGAGGTGACACAGCAGCGGCCCCAGCACTAGCCGCTGTTGACGTCAGGAGTGGTCAGCTAACGTCACTGCTGATATCATCAAAAAAAGGAAAACAAAGAAGGACAAACACACTACAACAACCATCCTACAGAAAACGCAGCAACAACTGCTGACGTGAACCATCCAAGGCTGACGTCACTGCTGAAATCAACAGCACATAAAAAAAAGGACAACAAAACCCACCATGGCTAACAGCCCCAGTGGGGAGGGGTCCTCCTATGTTGGGAGGACCCCCAGTCCCCCTTTCTTATAGCAACTGCAGCAGATGCAGTAGCAGTAGCAGCAGCAGCAGCAGCAACAGCAGCAGGAGAAGCATCAGCCGCAGCAACAGTAGCAGTCTACAGGCTTCGTTGTCGGCGCCTCCTACCCCCTGGCCACCATTCAACAACAGCTTGCCGCACTAACATAGCAACTTGCAGCACTACAACCGTTGGTATCACAGACTCACACCAGTGCCATGTCGCCTTTCCTTCCTCGTGGGCACGCCAGTCGTGTTGTGTTCGCTGCCACGCATTACTTGGCACAACAGCAGACTCAATGCTAGCTACGGACAGTGACTTCAATCCTTGGCCCCACTCTGGGTGCCGGCCGCAGGCAAAAGGACTTTGAGACCCCGCCCCCGCCACTTCAGGCCGACGAGCAGTTATGGAGTTGGGAACTCAGTTGTCGCATCTGGGCACAGGGTGAGGGCTTGTGGGCATACTACACCCTTCCGTATCACTCCACCCAGGCCGACCAGCTATATGACGCTGGTCACGTCGTACGCACCCTCGTCCCAGTCGCCCCTCCGAATTCAAGCCTAGCCCTCAAGCCCTTCCTCGGCGACTTCACCACCGGGGGGACCCCAGACCCTGCGACCGCATGGCACATTCTCACCCGTCCCCATTGCCTATTCAGCGAGGCTGAGACCAGCCGCCTGCTGTGGGAGTTCAACTCCCTCCACATGGCGGAGACCGAGATGGTCACCTCTTACTGGCAGCGGGCTGAGGAAATCCTCCATCGCCTAGGCACCTCTGCTCCACCCCCTCTGGCCGCGCTCCTTACCATCAAGTGCGGTGCCACCGACGCGTACACCGACGTCTTTTTCCACTTCTCCCAGGATGTCCTTTTCACTATGGCGGCCCATAGCACCTTCAGGCCCTGGGCATACGAACTCCTCCTTAGGATTGAGGAAGCTCATGTGGAGTCCTACATCTAGCGCACAGAGGCCCTCACCTCCCCTGCATTCGCCTCCGTGGTTGTTGCTTCTCCTGCTACAGTTGCATCCACCAGCTCCTCATCGTCGGCAAAGAAGAAGCGCAAGGGCAAGAAGGGCAAGGACCCTCAGCAGTAGCAGCAGTAGCAGCCGACTGGGTCTAGTGGTGTTGGCTCGGTCTGCCACAACTTTGGCCAGCCAGGACACGGGTGGTATACTTGCCCGTTACCAATGGGCGAGGCGCGCGTCATCACCACCATGCATCGCGAGCGTGTGTGCCGTCTTGCCTTCACCGCTGTCGTTATCGCCGGCCCTGACGCCTCCACCCCATCCAGTAGCACCACTCCTCCGACAGCCCTGCTGGTCATGCCGTCGCTAACTCCACAGCAGCATCATCCACAGCCATCGGCACCTCCGTTTCCTTCTCTGGTGTAGTCCTCCTTCTATCCGAGATTTAGCGCAATCACTCCGCACTCCATCTACACTCCCGGACCGTCCACCCGCGAGCGTCAGTTGGAGCAATTCATCGCGCACCAGCTCGGCCTGCCTCGCCCTCCCCCCCAGTGAAGTGTGCGTTGTGTTACCTCCTGCTCGTCTGCCCTGCCTTACATGATTGAGACTGAGCTGCGGTCATGTCCTACTTCCGCATCCCCCTCGTTGTCTCCCGTGCCCTCTGCCCCTCTCTATGACGACGTCGCATGGCTTGATGATTGGCAGTCTCGGTTCGTGCCACCGTCCACCGCATCCGTGTCCCTTGCTTGCTTCCATGTGAGTGTTAGTGACTTGGCGACTCCGGTCTAGGACCCTGCCGAGACCTAGATCATCAACCCCGGGGCCACGCATCACATGAATGCCTCTCACGAGGCCTTCAGTGTGCTTGGTCCTTTTGGGGATGTAACCGGTGTGAGGACGGGCTCCGGACAGGTGTTACTTGTCTGCGGCGTAGGCGTCGTTAGTTTTCGTGGTCCTACCGGTGATGTTTTTGTGACCGATGTCCTCTTCATCCCTGGTCTTGAGCTCAGTCTTCTGTCTGTCACTACCCTTGACCGCATGAGCATGGACGTTCTGCACTTGCGTGGTGTTGGCACTGTGTCGTTACGTCCATCCGGTCTTGTCGTTCTGCACACCACCGCCCGTGGCAACTTGTGGCACGAACCTCCTCTGTCCTCCCCTCCCCCCATTCCCTCCCCTTCCACCCCGACAGACCATGTCTTTGTCACCAGCACACTCTTCTCGCAGCACACACGTCTCATGCACCGCCGCCTTTGCCACGTCCACTCTACTGCGGTCAATAGCATGCTTCGCACCAAGCCAGCCAAGGGCCTAGACCCGGACTCCTTCCCCTGGCCGTGCCCCACAAAGTACATTGATTGCGCTCAGGGCAAGATGCAGCGCTCCACCTAACCCCAGTCATTCTCCTGTGCGTCCGCCCCTCTAGACCTCGTCCATTCCAATGTCATGGGTCCTCTCCCTACTGAGACTGTCAGAGAGCATGGCCATTATGCCCTCACCCTCACTGACGACTATTCTCGCTACCGCTGAGTCTTCTGCCTTGGACAGAAGAGCGATGTCGCTTAGACCATTCAAGACTGGCTTATCTATGCCGAGCGTGAGTGTGGTCGGCCTCTCTGCCACTTTTGCTCCGATCGTGGTGGCGAGTACATGGGAGAGACCATGACTTTTCTCGCCCCTTGCGGTATCCACCGCAGTGTTGACCTTGGTGCCTCGAACATCGTTACATCAATGTCCACATCAATACATCGATGTACCCAAGGCTGGCCACATCGATGTGGACAGAGTGGACGGTGTTAGTTCAGATGCATTGGAACATAGGATTGCTTAGAATGTGTGAGGCAGCCAAAGATGTAGAATTCAAGACCTCTTCAAATCCTCATTTATCAAGGCACATGGTCACACAAAGATCTGTTGTGAAAATGTGGTAGTTATGAATTTGTTCTACTTCTCAATTACTGGTGAGCACTAAACAGTTCTATACTAAACGTTATCTGAAGCCATTGTGCCACATGCACACTGATCATGCACAGAGAAAATCATAACAAGGCATGGAAATCAGGCATACAGCTTCAAGTTACAAATTGTCCACCATTTCATTCGCATGTGTACACAACCTCCAAGGACTGAGCTTTTCCCATATTCATTCCACATCAGTAGAATCGTAACAATGCAATGCACATGATGGAAATGGAGTTGTGAATCATAGAATATAAAATCTGACTCATACTCTCAACAACATTGTCAGAACACTGTCCTGTTTCTGGAATGTGGCAGCTCTGCGCCTTGCCAACCTAGTGGCTACTGTAGCTGCCACTGCACTACCTGTAGGATGTTCTGATGCCCTTGCTACTGCCAGGGCAACAAGGGCAGCACGCTTTGCACTATGCGTAGAACTGCCAGTCCTTTAAGCTACTGTTGATGCTGGATCATGTGTTGTTGTTGAAGCCAACTGGCCACTTGCTGCTCCTTCCTCACCTACTCCATGTCCATCACCTGATCCACCTGCTTCTCCTTCCGCACCTGGCCTTCCCACCTGCCCACCAACTACTCCTGCCCCATATGCTGCTCCCTCTTCAGCTGCTGCTTCCTCCCCACCGGCTGCTCCCTCATCACCTGCTGCTATTGCCCCACTTTCTACAACTGCACCAGTTCCTGGTACCTTCCCACTTGCCTGTCCTTCGCCACATGCTCTTGCTTCTTCACCCCTCCTTCTTCCCAGCCTGGTGTGCCGTCGTCATCTGCTTCACTCTCTGAAGTTTCGGCTCCATTGCCAGTTGTTGCTCCTCTACTTGTTGCACCATTCCCACCGGCGTCTCTCCTCCGTCCCACAGTTGTGTTGCTCTTCACCGGCTTCTCCTGTGTGCGGACACGCATTGGACGTGCATGAGGAAGTTCAGGCATGTCACTCATGACAAGCACGGAAGCCATATCCTCCACCACGTCATCGTCTCCCCCTAATGCATCTGCATCCTCCTCCACCTCCTCCACATCCTCACCTTCATCATCAGTCTCCCAGTGATCATAGGGTTCACTCAGCACTCCCTCTTCCTCAACCACCTCTCCATCGTCCTCGCTGGCATCTCCTTCGGCTTCAGCTGCAGCTGCCACGTCCCAGGCCAGATCCTTTGCTACTTTTCTCCCATTCCTATTGTAGTGTTTGTGCAAGTGGACATGGCACCGCATGAGGAGCTCCAGGGTTGAGACCTTGAGCCTGTTTCTCCTGGCAGTATGGATGAGCTCATGTACGGAAAACACACGTTCACACTCAGACGAGGAACATGGTTGTGAAAGGAGCTTCAAGGTCAAATCTCGCAGCACTGGAAGATTGCACATGTAATTCACGTGCCACTCAACGGCAGCCATTGTCCCACACTTCACTTTTGTAGCTACAGCAACAGCCTTCACATTCCTCCGCAGGGTCACCGTGGGATCATGGTTCACTGTATTCTGTGCAAACTAGAAGACCACAATCTCCTTCATGGTTTTTTCCTACTTATCCTCAGGAACCAAAGCCTCCACCACGGCCTGCCAGGCCTGCACGATGGTCACATCCTTGGACAGGTCATTCCCGAAGTGCTCTAGATGCAGCCGCCGAGCAGCGGCATACAGAGGACACAGGAGCAGAGACATACAGAGGTTCTTAGACCAGCGGTGGTCCAACCTACCCAAAACAAAGTTTACGTGGCACTCTGCAACCTTCCTCCCCTTTCTTTCTTTCTTCTTGGTTAGTGCCCTCAGCTGTTCAGTATAGTCAAGCAACCCCTCGTTAATTTCACCAGCCCCCCCACCAGGCGAGTCAGTCACACGCAACACCTTCACCAACGGCAACAACAGATCCTTCGGCTGTCTCACCTACAGCCAGAAGACCTTGCGGCATACAATCCTTCTCACCTCCTTCTTCCTACTCCTAAACCCCGCATCCCTTTTTGACCCAATATGCTTCCAAACATCCAGCTGCACAAACTCCTCCAACTCCTCCCTCAGCTCCAGCAACCTCTCAACCATGTCAAAGACAAGCAAAACGGGTGTCACACCTGTTCTTCAGCACCTTTCCCCCTGTCTTGTCCTTCATCCATGTCTGAGGAATGGCGTTGTTCCTGAAAAAGGTAATCACCTTTTCACATTTCCTAATGATCCCAGCACCACATGCCGACTTTCCAATGTCATGATGGGGTCTATGTTATGCGCACAACATCCTTCGAAAAATAGCTTTGGGAAATTCTGCCAGAGCTCGGAAAATGCTTTCTTGTTGACGGACGCATTGTCACAGATAACAGAAACAACTCTGTCCTCGCCTACTGCTGCGATTGTTGCCTCTATCATGGAAGCAACATGGTCAGCATCCCTTGTCATTCCACTTGCATCACGTGAAAACAGGTGGAGAGATCCCATGGCATTCACTGCCATGGCATTGTAGATGGATCTAACCTGCCAGTCCGACCACTCATCCACAGCCAGGCTTGTTCCATAGGTCGACTATCCCTGCATCAGTGGTCCATCAAGCTCAGCCAACTTTGCATCCAACTTAGGCAGCAGGTCAGTGGTCACAGTGTCTCTGCTTGGCAGCCATAAACCGGCAGTCGTCTTCTTCACTGACTTGATGACTTCGAGGAGAACCAGATCACGACAGAACGATACAGGCTGGGCTGCAATGGCCATCAGCTTTACGATGTCCAGCTGGCAGAGGTCATTGTAGTACCTGTCTGAGTGCTTTACCATGGTTGATTGCCGGAAGGATGCAGCCTTGTTAATGTCAAACAGTGGGATCTCACCCTCAAGAGTTGTTGTGGCTGCCGGACTGCTTGGACGAATGGTGTGTCCATCTTCATCGTCACTCGAGTCCTTCTGCAGCGTGATTCCCATAGTGGCTGGCTGTGTTGCCTTCTCTTGTGCCTCCCACAGCTTCAGCCAAGCGACAGACTTGTCCTTGGTTCCCCACTCGGCACCCTCTCCCTTGTACAGCTTTGCACTGTATGGCTGCCATCCTGCTGCAGGAGGAGGGATACGCTCCAAGCCCAGAGCGTCCCTTGTTGTTGGTGGAGGATGGGGACACTTCCCCACGTTCGGGTTATTGCAAGCGAAGTGGCCGCAGATGCGGTCACACGTACCGCTGACTTTCTTCGCACACGACCCACAAACGAAGTTTGCCTTCTTGCTGCTCGTCGGAGACGGTTCATAGTGCTTGGATAACTCCTTGGTGAGAAAGCCACCAGTCGGTGTCCTCCTCCTAGGTGGATTCCACTTGCTCGCGTCAAACTGGGTAGACACAGCTGACACTGGAGCAGTTGAGGGACTGGATGCAGCGGTGGAAGCTTTGTTTGAGCTTGGCTGTGAGCTTGGTTGAGAAGCCATGGAGAGAGGAATGTCCGCCGGGTGGAACCCGGTGGCAACGCCTAATCTAACTAAGTGTTGACTACATCGTGGAGCAGGGCGTTGTGTTGTTACTAAGACACAAGCATGGGTTGATTCGTCACACATGAAGCAGTTTTTGGTGCTCCATGCACTCAGGGCTGCCTTGCCTTGGTAACGGCTGATTTGGCTGCCGAATCGACGGTCTACGATCGACGCTTGTAAACCGTCAATTCAGCAGCCTGAATGTCCGAGGAATCAATCGTCGATCGATTCCTCCTTTGCTTTGCATCGATCGCGGTTCAAATGTAGTTTGAATATTTGAATGGGGGAAAGCAGCATAATAAACGCAATCCGTAATTCGTAACGGCAACAATGTCTCGGTCGGTTTGCAGGCAAACCATGTTTGGCGGACGCAATTGTCGAGTACATAACATTTCACTAATTTAAATTTTGATCTTTATCTTCGTTACTTGTTCATTGGTCCGCATGATCGTCAAAGAACGAGGTTGCACATGCAATTGGACATAGAAAGGTTGGCCAAGGATGAGGGCTGAGCATTGCCCATCAGTCCACCCTGTCAAATGTTGACATGATCATCTCCACATGCAAGAAACCCATTGGTCCATTATATGCAATCATGCCACATCACAAGAATTATGTATCTGCCGTGAATGCAAGCATGCGTCTCGGCATCAAGGGCTCCGGAGCCAAATACGGAAACTAATTTTATGGTGGTCATAATTCGCGTGACAAAGTGGGTGTGTTTGAGACTGTGGCTCGGACGGTCCCGGTTATGACCACGACCCTACACCACATCGATGGAGCATCGATGTGCCTCGCGGTGCCGATGTCGTTGTAATGCACCTCCTACGAGCAACGAAGGCAACACTGGTCCACCATGAAACGTCGGCACCTTACACACCGGCCCAACACGGCGTCTCCGAGTGGTGGAACCTGTTGGATATGGGGTGCCAAAAAAGTGACCGAAGTGGGTTGCTCGATAAAAATCATCAGGTCACAAAAGTGAATAGAGGATGTTTTTCTGGTTCTGTAGCACTTTACGGAACTCAATTCGGAGTCCGTTTGAGGGAGATATGGATTTTCAAGGTTTGGTGGCGATGGGTCCGGTTCAAGTGATGGCTCCTGCACTACCAACACCAATGACGGCCACAATTATTGGCCAAGGAGGTTTGGAGCGGCCTTCAGGGTAGAAAGGCGNCAGGAGGACCTTCAGGGAGCTTCAAGGAAGGTCCCCACCAAGATTATTGGTTGTGCACATGGCAGGGATGGTAATTCTCTTGTGTGAGAGTGTGACTGCCGCTCATCCCGCTAGGCTAGGAGTGTACTAGGAGGTGAACTTTGACAGAGTGGTTCTTCCAGCTCCATGTGCCAAATGAGGCGTACTTAGGCTTGTTAGAAAGCTGTGCTAATTTACTTTCTCACTCAAGAGTTGATTCAGACATTCGCGTTCTCTGCAGACCTACATTCGCTTCCATAATTTCTGTCTGTGCAACCTGCAACTCCCTCTCACAAACAGTTGGTCCTGCCTAGGCGGCTCTTAGTGAGCCTGATCACCTCCCTGAGGGCTGCCAAGTTTCCATCAGAAACGCACCATGGCTGACGCCGTCCACACCATGCAAATTGAGTCAGGCCTCTCCGATGGCTTCTACTTCGAGGCCATGGCCTACATGACGTGGGTCTGGAATGGGATTCCCCACAAATCTCTTCCCCGCCAGTCTACGCCGTACCAGCACTGGTGCAGTCAGCGTGCTGACCTCCACCCAACTCGTGTCTGGGGATGCGTGGCCATTGCGTGGCTGCCTGCTCCGCAGTAGGGAGGCAAGCTCGCCCCCCGTGGGCGTCCTTTCACCTTCCTCGGTATCTCCTGTCAGTCCAAGGCTTGGCGCATCTGGGATCCCTCCCGAAACTGCATCGTCGAGATCCGCAATGCCCTCTTCTTTGAGGATTTTTTTCCTCGCGACCTCGTCCGCTCCGGCTCGTCGGTGTCCCTCCCGTCGCGGGAGGAGTAGTGAGTCCGTCCCCCGGCCTGCCACTTCCGGGCGGCACATCACATGGTCCCTCCAAGCCGGTAGCCCCAGTCGTGTCCGTTGGTCCCTCTGGGTCAGTAGCGCCAGTCGCGTCCGTTGGCTCCTCCGGGCCGGCAGCCTCAGTCGCATCCGCTGGCCCCTCCGGGCCGACAGCCCCAGTCGCGTCCACTAGCTCCTCCGAGTCGGTAGCCCCAGACGCGTCCGCTGGCCCCTCCGGGCTGGTAGCCCCAGTCGCGTCCACCGGCCCCTCTGCGCCAGCAGCCCCGTCCGTATCTGTTGGTCCCTCCGAGCCGGTAGACCCGTCCGCATCCACTGGTCCCTCCGGGCCAGCAGCACAAGTCGCATCCACTGGTCCCTCAGGGCCGACATCTCTAGTCGCGTCCGCTGGTCTCTCCAGGCCGGTAGACCCTGTCGCGTCTGCTGGTCCTTCTGGGCCGACAGTCCCTGTTAAGTCAGCTGGTCCCTTTGCGCCGGCAACCCCATCCACGTCTGCTGGTCCTATCGGGCCAGTAGACCCGTCCGCGTCCGCAAGTCCCTTCACACCAGCAGCTCCGTCTGCCTCCGCCAGCACCTCGAAATCGGTGCCATCTAGTGCCCTACCGCGCTACACACGTGGCCCAGGCGACAGCCTCCGACCCAGGCCGTTCGTGAGTGCGCAGACCACCACACCACGCACTGTTGCGCCTCGGCCCCCCATCGCCTCATGTGTCTCTTCCACTCCTATGATATTGAGCGGGGACCATGGCACCAAGGCCCTCGGCCTAACCACTTCAGCCATCATTGTAGACCTCCACCCGGGCTCCGCACTGGGCTACGCCATGCTCCATGTGTGTTGGAACTATGGCTCGACTGAGCACTCAGCTCGGACCTGCCCGGCTCCACCGGACGACCTCCGCCTTGCCCGGGCCATGCGCGCTCACTGAACTCGTACCTCCGGCTCCTCCTCTACACCCTCGCCCTCAATCGTCGGTGTCCCATCGCACTCCTCCACCCCGCTCCCGGCTCAAGCTCACGCCACCTCTGGTGTGCCTTCTCTGCCGCCGCCTGGCCCCTACCCCTGGGACTGGCCACCTCCCTACGGGCCCCCTACGTATGCTGGTCCCCCGTCATCAGCCTACACCGCTCCACCGTGGTTCCCCCCTTCCTCCGGCGCGTCTATCCCAGCTCCGTCGGCGTCCGTGGATGGTGATCGCTGTGATCGCGAGCGCCACCTTGAGCAGTCCCTCCTTCAGCTTCTCCGCCTCTGCAATCAGGGAGGTGAGGGTGTTGCACCGCTGGCCAGAGGTCTTGTTTGTCAGACTGACAGTGTCCTTCCTGGGGATCCTCCCGGTCATGTTCTCGGTGCCTTGTGTACGTCTGTCCCGTGGATTGAGCGTTGGCAGTCATACTTCCTTCCTCGTGGTCTCTCACTTTGTACCATGTCTTCATCCTCCGTTGGCACTGTCGCCACGTCCAGTGTGTTTCCCTCTGTGCGTGTGTCCAGTGGCCTCTGGGTCCTTGAATCCGGGGCGACCCACCACATGACGTCCGTGCGTTCCTCGTTTATCTTGCTAGACCCTGTCGGTTGTGTCTGCTTTGTTTATACTGGGTCCGGTCAGTTGCTGCCCGTTCAGGGTGTGGGCGTCGTGCGCTTTGTTGGACCCAGTGGTGCCCTGTACCTGTCTGATGTTCTGTATGTGCCTTCGCTGGAACTCAGCCTACTGTCTGTGCCATCCCTAGATGATCAAGGTATGGACTTCACTGCTAGCCGTGGTGTTGGCACTGTCTGTCTACGTTCCTCCCAACGTGCTGTTCTCCGTGGCATGAAGTGCGGCCAACTCTATCGTGTTCCCTTGCGCGCCTCTTCCGCTCCTGCCGCCGGCGTCGCACTTGCTCACGTTGCACCCTCTCTCTCCCCTGACCTCGTCCGCCTCTTGCATCGTCGCCTTGGTCATGTCCACACCGATGCTATTCACAGCATACAACGTCTCCAGCCTGCTCTTGGCCTCTCGCCTTCTACCTTCTCTGCACCTTGCCCTGCTGATTGTCTTGACTGTGCGCAAGGGAAGATGCATCGCTCTCCTTTCTCTCCTTCTGAGTCTCACTCTACACATCCACTTGATCGTGTTCATGCGGATGTCATGGGGCCTCTGCCTCATGACCTTCTAGGTGACGTGGGTCACTACATCTTGTGCCTTACCGATGACTTCTCTCGCTTTCGTTGAGTGTTCGTTCTTTGTCAGAAGAGCGATGTCTGTTCCGTCATTGAATCATGGATTGTTCGGACTGAGCGTGCATGTCAACGGTCACTGCGAATCTTTCGCAGCGACCGAGGCGGTGAATTTCTTGGTCCCACCGCTCCTCTTCTTGAGTCTCGTGGGGTGTGTCTAGAGACATCTGCTCCATACACACACCAACAAAATAGTGTCTCTGAGCGTTGAAACCGAACACTTGCCGACGGTGTCCGCACGCTTCTGTCTGAGTCCAGTCTGCCACCGCTCTTTGCCTTCGAAGCGATGTGCTACATGACGTGGGTCTGGAACCGTGTTCGACACGGCCCCCTACCCCGCACTATCACACCCTTTGAGCGTTGGCATGGTCATCGCGCCAATCTTCGTCTCGCTCGGGTTTGGGATAGCATCGCATCTGTCTGGCTTCCGGACGATCTCCGTGAAGGGAAGTTGCCCCCTCGCGGTCGTCTGTGCCCCTTCCTCGGGGTTTTCGCGCAGTCCAAAGCCTGGTGTTTCAAGGGCCCTATCCGTCAGCGTGTCGTCGAGTCTCGCGATGCTCTGTTATTTGAGTCAGTCTTCTTTCTTGATCTCATTCGCCTGTCCCCTGACTCCTCCCTTATGCCTCTCTCTCGGCTGGAGGGGGATGTCGGTCCTGCCGGTCCGGCGGTCCTTGTTGCCGCACCGCAGCTCTCACCCTTGTTGCAGTCCTCATCTTCCGGTCCTGTCCCTACCTTCTCTGCGTCGTCCTCTTCCTCTGACGTGTCGTCCTGCCCCTCTGACGTACCATCGTCTCCTGTCATTGACTCTGCCCAGTCTGCCTTGTCTCCCGCTGTCCCGTCCAGCTCGGGCTCACCTCCCGTTGCTCCTTCACCCGCCGCCTCTCCCGTCCAGGTGTATGACCGGCCTCCACACGTCCCCCCTGGTACTACTCCTGTCTCACTCTCCGTCCGGGATGGACGTCTTCGTGCCTTACCCAACCGTTCTAACACCTCCTCGACCTCGGCACGCCCTCCTCTGTCTCAGCCAGCCCACTCGCTTGTTCTCCCCACCGGCATGGATGCACTAGGCTTGGCTACTGGGATCGTCCATCCCAATTCCACCCTCGGCTACACGCTCCTCGGCTCTGAGCATGAGCGGGCCTTAGAAGCTGCTGTCTTGAGCAGTATTGCCGAGTGCCATGCCACGTCAGTCACCACAGCCTTGCCCCTTGAGCCGACCACTGTGTGTCAAGCCCGTGCAGCCTTCGACGCCCAGCAGTGGGAGGCTCCAATGCTTGACGAGCTCATTGATCATTCAGTCTATGAGCTTGTCGATCTACCCCCGGGGCGCAAAGCCATCGATACCCATTGGGTCTTTCGGCGCAAGTACAAGCCCAACGGTGCACTCGATAAATACAAGACACGCCTCACCGCAAAGGGATTCTCCCAGGTCCCCGGCGTCGACTTTGACGAGACGTTCGCACCAGTTGGGCGATACATCACTGCCAGAGCACTGCTGAGTCTTGTGGCACACCACGACTGGGAGTTGGAGCAGATGGATGTGAACACTGCGTTTCTCCACGGACAGCTGGATGAGGAGATTTACATGGTTCAGCCTCCCAGCTTTTTCGACGGCACTGACCGAGTCTGGCGACTGCGGAAGGCGCTCTATGGCCTGAAGCAGTCACCACGGTGCTGGAACCAAGAAATAGCGTCCACTCTGGAGGAGGGAGGATACCGACACAGTACGATGGATCCATCACTCTTCGTCAGTTCACTCGCTGCACCGTTCATCGCTATCCTCGTCTATGTGGATGACCTGCTGATAGCATCGCCTACTCAGGCTGCTGTCCAGTCAGTAAAGGCGCTCTTGCAGTCCACGTACAAGATGAAAGACTTGGGCCCTGCTCGCGTCTTCTCGGGCATGGAGCTTGAGCGTGATCGTTCTCGCCGCACACTCCAGGTTCACCAGGCTGCGTACGTCCGCAGTTTGGGGGAGCGCTTTGTCTCACTGCTAGAGTCCACACCCACTGCGTCCACGCCCATGACCCCAGCAGGGTAGAGACTGCTGAAGACACTGGATGTGTCTAAGCTGGGGGAGACAGTCGATGTGACCGACTATATCCGCGTCATTGGTTCCGTGATGTACCTGGCGACTACGACCAGGGCAGATGTCGCCTTCTCCATAAACTTCCTGGCCCAATTCTCCCAGGCTCCCCGAGCCCGACACATGGAGGCTGTACTGCGTGTTGTCATGTACGCTCCCTCCACTGCTCGCACTGGAATGTGCTACCGTGCACAACCATCCGTCGTTGTGGATGGATATACGGACAGTGATTGGGCACATGACACTGACGCACGCTGTTGTACAGGATACATCTTCCTCGTCGGAGGGACCGCTGTGTCGTAGAAGAGTGGTAAGCAAGGTTGTGTGGCCCGCAGCTCCAGTGAGGCTGAGTATGTTGCTCTAGGTGCAGGCACTTGCGAGAGTGTCTGGCTGTGTCGGTTGCTACAACAACTGCGCGTCCCCATCCGCTGTACCGTACTGACCTTTGAATTCGTTCACATTTTCAAACCGAATTTGATGCTTTTCAAATTCGCCCAAGAAACAGGCTTGGGGAGTTTCCTGGGTGGTCGCCCAACCCTGTTTGGTATTTGTATGGTGATACGCAATTTCGCCCACTGGTCACGTTCGGACCTCGATTTGTTTGAAGGCTCGAACGTACGATGGCGAGTGTACGAAAGGCAAAGAAGTGCAGTCGTCAGANTGTACCGTACTGACCTTTGAATTCGTTCACATTTTCAAACCGAATTTGATGCTTTTCAAATTCGCCCAAGAAACAGGCTTGGGGAGTTTCCTGGGTGGTCGCCCAACCCTGTTTGGTATTTGTATGGTGATACGCAATTTCGCCCACTGGTCACGTTCGGACCTCGATTTGTTCAAAGGCTCGAACTTCGGATCGCGAGTGTACGAAAGGCGAAGAAGTGAAGTTGTCAGATTGCACCACGCAATCGGATGGCTGCCCGTGCGACGTGCTGAAGGCCTCGGTGCGCCGCAACCTAAGGGCGAAATCGCAAAATGACCTTGCTCATGACAGAAAAGAATGTGAAAACAGGCTCGCAATTTTTTTGGCCATGTTCTTGGATTTTTGGGAGTGATACACTCACGTGGACCATAATTATTTTGGGAACACATAGGCGGATGTGAAAAATTACTTTGAACGAATATAAGAGCCAGTACGGTATCACATTGCGCTGTGACAACCAGAGCACTAAGGCCATTGTTGAACATGATGGCATGCATCACACACGCACGAAGCACATCAATGTTGAGCATCGTTTTTCGCGTGATCGCATTGCTGCAGGTGACGTCCAGGTCGTCTGGGTTGATACACGACAGCAGCGAGCCGACTTCCTGACGAAGGCACTTAGCAGTATCGTCTTTAAGGCGGCTGTGCATGCTGTTGGGTTGTTGTGTCCACGTGGTGACCCTAGGTGAATGATCATTCCTAGTGTGTGTACAGTTGTCTGTCACTCCTTGTGACACTTGTTTGTGATTGTGAGTTCATGTCACTGTGCGTCGGCTGTGGGTCATGGGGGAGTGTTGGTTTGTGTCTCACAGATCTGTTGTGACCTCTGGCCTCGCTGCACACTCACCTCACTAACGCAGGTGATTGATGCTGGAGTGACACACACGTTGACGTCACTGCTTGCGTGGTGCCGGCTCACAGGAAGTTTATCACGAGCCACACTCACAGGGTGCATCAGGGTTGCCTCTAGCACAGGCCTGCACAACTTGAATTATTGTTGACACCAGGGTTCCTAGTGTGACTGGGATTTGTGTCCAGGTTATTTCCCCGGGTTTGCTAGGTTGCGTGTGCTTGAGGATAATGTGTGGGTGAGGTTCATGTTCGGCTCTCGCTATGCGTGGGTGTGAGCGAGGATGGGCTCACCGTTCGCCCGCTCGCCACCCCGCTAGCGCTCCTCTTGGCTCTCTACCCCGGTTACCTTTGTTTTTCTCGAACTCCTTCGCTACTCAAGCAACCATGGCGTTCTCGGCCTAGCTCGCTTGGTTCGTGTCTCTCCCACTCCCCTCGCTCTCCCTCACACCAGGATCCTCTATCCTCACTCCCCCCCTCTCTCCCGCCCTCCCCCCTCGCTCCCTCACTCCCTCGCTCCCTCGCTCCCTCCCTCCCTCACTCCCTCCCTCCCTCGCTCCCTCCCTCGCTCCCTCCCTCCCTCCCCTCCCTCCCTCAGGGCATCTCGGTCCAAATGGACAGCTTACAAAATGCATGTGCAAAGACATAAACTGAGGGGGCCACTGCAAGTCCACTCCTTCCTGAGTATAAAACAAGTGCCCCTGCATGCATGGACCAGAAATCCGTTGTTCAACACCACCACTTGGGTTCAAAGAAGGAAAGGTATTACGGCTCTTCTTTTTTCCGGATAGTCTTCAAACTTTTGTCTGTACCAGGCATGGTGTGCCAGAGCTTGTGGTACCAAGTTTGCGAGCGTGTAGAGAAGGAAGAGGAAGCCAGGGTACGACCAAGTCAGAACCGCCCATCCTGCCCACTCCACAATCTCGCCAAAGTAGTTGGGGCAAGAGACACACTCAAACAAGAATCCGCGTGGGATTTTGTAGTCGCCTTTTTCTTGAATGTCCTCGCCCCGCCCGAGAGACGTAAGGGGCCGGACTTGAGATGCGCGTGCGCTCTCACGGCCGTCCTTGCTGGACGCGTTCGCGCTTCGCAAGCTCATAAGGACGGAGTCAGCGTGTATGTTCACACACATACCGGCAAGGAACAACACCGCGCCGCAGAGGAACTGCGGCTGCACAAACCACGAGCTCGAGTACTCGCGAACGTTGCCAATGCTGCAGCCATTGAGTTAAAAAAAAAAGAAAACAATAGAATTTTTGGAGCTTTACAATGGCAAGGCGAGCAAGAAGAAAATGCAACAGAACTTGTTTTGTCTACCTGCAGGAAATGAACAGGCTTATGAATACCGACGAACGCGCACGCACTCACGCACGCACGCACGCAGGCACGCACGCACGCACCCATCCACGTACACATCCACCCACGCACGCACGCACGCACATTAGCACGCATGCACGCGGACACACACACACACACATACGGACACA
>SZWC01004739.1:56016-76915 GCA_023375785.1 Penium margaritaceum | reverse complement strand
CGCGCACGCGCACGCGCACACACACACACACACACACACACACACACATACACACACAGAGAGAGAGAGAGAGAGAGAGAGAGAGAGAGGCCATGCCACGCCACGCCAGGCCACGCAATGCCCGGCCCCGCCACGCCAGGCGACAACATGCCACGCCACGCCATGGCACACCGCGCCATCCCACACCAGGGCAGGGCACGGTATGGCACGGCACAGCAGCACGGCAGGCACAGTACAGCACAGCGTGGCAGCACACACAGCATGGCACGGAATGGCACAGCAAGGTACAGCAGAGCACAGCGCAGCGCAGCCCAGCGCAGCGCAGCACAGCACGGGACAGCGCATAACCGTACTCCCACTCACAAGTAGGCCTGCACGTAGCCGTTGAAGCAGTTGAATGCGAACGCCAGGGCGGCCACAAGCACCGGCATGCGCTTGCCGCACAGGCGGGCGCGGAAGGGGTAGACCACCACGCGGTTGCAGTAGTGCGCGAGGTAGAAACTTAAAATAAGCGCGTTGGCGGAGGTGAACCGGTACCTCCCCCGCGCAAACACTGCCAGAGTAGCCCACAGGGCTGGGCTCTCCATCGTCACCCAGCCCCAGCGCGCGGGCATGCAGGGGCCCCACCCCGGCTGTACGTGACGGCCGTACGGGGCCACGACGAGCGACGTGGCCGCGTACGTCACCGCGGCGAGGAGCAGCATGACGCCGCAGGACGCGTTGAACGTGCCGTGGCTGTCCATGGCTCTGGCAAGGCCGTGATGTGGAGCTTCGGATTATTGTTACGGCTACAGCTCCTTTTGGGGGCCGTTCTCCTCATCGCCATTCAGAGGAGTCAGAAAATCGACCGCGAAGACGTCCGAAGTTTTGGAGTAATTTGTTTTTGGGCAAACTTGTCCGCGGCGACGACCTGACCAGTCGCCCTGACTGGCTACGACGACGACGGCAGGTATGTATGACAAGAGCCAGATCCAAAAGCTAGTTTTCCAAATACGTGACGGTCAGCGATGACCGATAGATTGATCTGGCCGGCTAATCTGACCTAAGCCATACTCCTATGTAAAATATGAGCGTCCAGCTGTAGGCAGCGATGACAGCGCAATTACAACGGGCGCGATGTTTCTGAAACTTTTCAAATGTGATTTATTCTCTCGTCGAGTTGTCATCAGCTCATTAGCATCAACCATGGTATAGAGAACAGGACCTCCGATCGAACTAGAGGAGAGAGGAATCTAAAAAGGTGAGACGGCCAATCGAGCCTGGGGCATGAAAACGACCGCCAAACCGTTCAGGTCGGCGTACGGTGTCGACCACCGCCTCCAGGGCGGAGCTTCCGGTAGGCTAGGAAACCAGGTAGCCTTAAAACCCTTCCACCAGACGGACCCGACGCATTTGCTACAGATAAGGCCCAAACCAGGATTATCTGGTCAATTTATCCTTTGTTTTTTGGCCGGACAGGGACGTGAGGGGACTAAGGTAAGGTTGTAATGTCGATGCCCCCCCCCCTCCCCTCTGCTCGACATTAGCACTCCAACATTAAGCCTCCGAATTTGTGCCCTATATGCCCCCCCCCTCCCCTCAGCTTGACAGTCCTTTTGGACGACACTCCACAAAACATGCATAGACTTCAAACCCCACATTCTCATCGGGGATTTCAATTGTATAACGCACCCCCTGGACCGCAGACCCGCCCGCATCTCTTCGGACACAGAGAACCTCCAGATCTTCCTTGACTCCCTCAACATGAAGGATACTTTCCGAACTAAAAACCCTCGGACACAAGAATACACGTTCTATTCACACGCCCACAAAAGTCATGCCCGCTTAAATCGAGTATATCATTGCACCTCCCTCCCAGCAGAAGTCACAGAAATCTCCCACGTCCAAATCCCATCATCCGTGTCAGACCACTATGCGGCCAACCTCGTACATTTGACCTTTCACACCCATCTCCCAACCAAAGGAAAGGGATACTGGCGCCTCAACACCTCTCTACTCAAACGCCCATGGGCTAAGACAAAACTCCCCACCCTACTAACAGATTCTTGGACCGACTCCAAACCCATCATCACCCGAGCCCTCAAAGCTTTCAGCCAACAAGAATCCAGACGAACACAGAAAACCATCGCTCATATGCAACAACAGCTAGCAACAGCACGTAGGACCCACGCGNAAAGTCATGCCCGCTTAGATCGAGTATATCACTGCACCTCCCTCCCAGCAGAAGTCACAGAAATCTCCCACGTCCAAATCCCATCATCCGTGTCAGACCACTATGCGGCCAACCTCGTACATTTGACCTTTCACACCCATCTCCCAACCAAAGGAAAGGGATACTGGCGCCTCAACACCTCTCTACTCAAACGCCCATGGGCTAAGACAAAACTCCCCACCCTACTAACAGATTCTTGGACCGACTCCAAACCCATCATCACCCGAGCCCTCAAAGCTTTCAGCCAACAAGAATCCAGACGAACACAGAAAACCATCGCTCATATGCAACAACAGCTAGCAACAGCACGTAGGACCCACGCGGCATCACCCTCCCCCTCAGACTCCACAGCTATGACCCGTTGGGATACCCTCCTAAACGGTTACCTTAACACACGCACTACCTTCCTACACCAAATAGCAGATGTACACTGGCATGCCCAAGTCACGCTCCCCTCCCACACCCTCACCTCCCGTATCACAGCGCGAAAAGCACAAACCACCATCGTTGAGCTCAAAAATAGCCTCGGACAGAAGGTCACCAGCCAACGCGATATTGAGGCAGAGGCATGTTCCTACTTTCAGGGTATCTACAAACCTCCCAGACAGGTCGATATATACTTAAAAATACTCCCTCCAGACCGACGGGGAAAACTCCCTCCCCACATTGCACAAGCCCTAGCCGCCCCGCTCACCGAGCTCGAGATCGCGGAAAGCATCCTCAGCCAACCCCGCCATAAAGCCCCAGGCCCAGACGGCCTCCCAGGGGAACTATACCGCACCCTATGTGGCAACAACATCCACTTCACAGAATGTCTCCTTCGCTTCTACCACAATGTCCTTAACAATCCTACAGAACACAGCCACTTTGCAGAAGCTTTCACCACCCTCATCCACAAGAAAGGGGACAAAGATCAAATCGCACACTACAGACCAATTTCTCTTCTCACTATAGAATACAAAATCCTAGCCAAACTACTCGCAAATCGGCTCAATCAGGCGCTACCCTACATCATTCATCAAGACCAAACAGGCTTTGTCAAAGGACGAAATATCCAACACACCCTCTCTCAACTCCACGACGTCCAACACTGGGCCATCCAAAACAAAGAACAACTGTACTTTCTTGCGGCAGACTTTGAAAAAGCATATGACACCCTAAGCAAACCCTACTTGATGCATGCCATGCTGCATCTCGGCATCCCACTAGAGTTCATGAAGTGGGTTCAACTCTTACATAAAAACACCACCACGCGATTGCTCATCAATGGCAAGCCCTCACCCCCCATCACCCTCCACTCAGGAGTCCGCCAAGGGTGCCCCTTGGCACCCTTGCTTTTTATCTGTGCCATGGAACCCATCTCTGCATACATCAAATGGCACCTACAAGGTGTCCCATCCTTATCCTTTGATTATCGACGGTTTGCAGGATACGCGAACGACACAACCCTACTCATTCGCTCAGTCCGAGAACTCAATCACACCCGCCAGCTTTTCAGAACAATCGCTAATCACACAGTCCTCAAAGTAAGCCCCACCAAAACTGTCATCCTCCCCATCGGCCAGCACACCCACATCCCAACCCGGCCACCCTTTCCAGTCACACACGGCCCAGTCCGCATACTAGGCATCCACTTCCACTCCACGCCAAGGACCGAGACAACGTGGGATCCAATTGTGAGCAAAATCAAAGCAGCCATCCCCCTATGGAACAATTTCCGAAGCCCACTCCGAACGAAAGTGGTGGCGATTAATTCCTACCTCAACCCAAAATTCCTGTACTACTCCTCCACTTTACCCCCTGCACAAGACCACCTCAACAAGCTAACCAATGCTCTCACACAGTTCCTGTCCTCCCACAAAGCTCCTGCAGACCCCCAAAGATTTATCCATCTATACACGCACAAAACTATCATCTGCCCACGCACAGGACAAGGACTAGCCGTCAAATGGCCCTCCCTCCTCATCCAAGCGCAAGGCACAAAATGGGTCTACGAGTACCTAAAGCCACCACGAGATAAATGGAAACAAACAGTCCTAGACACCCAACGCCTACCCAAAAAAGGACATTTTTTCCTCTCTCACCCAAAAATCCTCAACATTCAAAACCTCCAGCTCAGCACAAGGTGGAGACAATACCTCTCTTGTTTCTTCGACACCAACCCAACAATCCTCCCCCCAATCCCACTTGGCAAGACATCTCCCTCGAATACGTAGCCTACAACAGACACCTCCTCCAACTAGACTCCCAACCCTTTGGCATCCCTCCTAGAGAACATTTCCTTATCACCTCTGAGATACAGGTGAGACACCTTTTCAACCCGGAACTTCTCTCCCAGGCGCTCGGAAAAGCACCCACCCTAAGCCAGACACGAGTGCTCGAGGAAGTCCGCCAACACCTCCCTCTCTCATGGATCTCTATAATGACAAATCCACCTTTCCTCGCGGACATATACAACTTCACCCCCTATGTCACCCTACCCTCCCTCACAGGACTTCCTATCACTATCATTTATAAGCTACGACAGCGAGGCCCCGAAATCTGGGGCCACCCTTTACAAGTCTGCCTTGTAATGGGCCGTCTGAGCCGCCACCCATGGGCCCAACCCCGGCCATTCCTCGGGCCAGACTGTACACCTGTATATGTCAAAAAGGGAATCTTTCTAGGCACACCACACCAACCAGACATACCCAGCTACAGAATAAAGAATGGAAACACATCCCTCCAAGATCTCTACAAAACCTTCCTGCAACGTGAAAACCCCTCAGCTTCATATAAACAAAATGGGAAGAAAAGTACCCCAACACCGTCTTCCAATGGCGATACATCCACGACAGCCTCCTAAATACCCCACTCCGCCTTCGCCCACAAGACGTCATGCTCCGAATCATTCACCGATCCATCCAAGTAAACCACAGATACAGATTCCTCCCCCCCCCTTCGTCCCCACTTTGTCCACGCTGCCACAACCCTGAAACGATTGAACACTGCTTCGTGCAATGTCGCGACATCCAACCAATCATCAAGCGTATCCGCACCCTATTCACCTTTTTCTTTCCCAAGACTGCACCCACTCTGCCGAACATCCTCATCGGACCCACAACCCCTCACAACAAGCGCACAATATGGGAAATCACACGAGCCACCCTATTCCACCGGATATGGCAAGAAAGATGGGCCCAACCAACACACAACCCCACCCCGATTATCCTAGCGACCATTCCCCACCTCCTCCAAGAACACCTCACACATGCAGCGCTAAGAGTTGCACAACTCCCTCCAGGTAGGAATAAAAAGAAGATCCACCAACAGCTCTACACGGAAATAACACATGCTCCCTTCCTGTGCAGTGCACAAGAGGGAAGAGAACATCTAATAATCAAAATCACACAGAAATTCCACCGCTGGTGGAAGCACCCCGGAATATATAAGCTGTAAGTTGTTTGGGGGGCCGGGTTCAATCCCCGGGCTTGTTTTGGTGTCTTGGAGACCCTCCCGCTCCCATCGGTTACGAACACGGGACAAAAAAAAACCCTGGAGTGATTTGTTTTTTGGGCCAAATAACCCTTCTACCCACTTTCCGAGGGGGTCAGGAACGCCCTACCCAGCGAACAGAAAATATTGATGCCCTGTCCGGAGACTTAAAAAATAAGACTCCCCCGCCCGCTCGCTTCACCATGCTCGATCAGCGGCATGCGCCGCTGATCGAGCGAAGCGAGGTGGGGCATGTCCACCCCCCTCGCGATTCTCGCTCTCACGCGAGAATCGCGATCGAGCGAAAACGTCTGTTTTCGAAATCCAACGGAAACTCTCATTCTTTTTCCCTCACGCAAACCCTTCCAGTTTTATGATTCAAACCGTATTCAAACCACACCCATAATTACATGAGGGGTTTAGGGTTTTATTTTTGTGCGGGCACCTGCTGGGCCCCGCGGTAGCGGGGCCCAGCAGGTTCCCTTTCAACGCATGGGGAGTCTCGGAACCCCCATGCAAACCACAGGCAAACCCCCCCCCCCCCCTAACATTCACAAACCCCTCGAATGAGGGGTTTGTGAATGTTCGAAGCGAGTGATGACGTCAGCATGTCGACGCTGCATCGCATGCAGCGTCGACATGCTGCGTTTTCTCGCTGTTCGTGGGTAATTTGTCAATAATCCCTGGACAGTGGGTAGGGGAGTCTTATTCTTCCGAACGCCGGGTAGATTAGTTTTATTCTTCCGAACGCCGGGCAGGGCATACACACAATCGAATTTTGTGGGTAATCCCTACATGTACCCTTGTTTTTTATGTAGTTGGAGAGAGAAGGGGCTGGGGGGGAATGTGCTCTTATGAGGAGGTCGTATATATCAGAGTGAAGACATCAGACATGCCTTTGCGCAATGCCCAAAACTCCAAAACGTCCTAAACAAACTGAAACAAAGTTTCCTCATAATGTGCCAAAATAATGTTACCACAGTTTTCCTTTTCCAACACCATCACCAGAATTTTAAATGGTGGCAACTACTACAAGCAATCACCCCCCATGAAATTTGGACATATACGTGTCAAATTTTCATGAATCAAAACCACTACAAAACCCCACAGCACTACTGTGCCTCAACATCACCAAGGTCTTCAACGAACGTCTCAATCTACACCTCATACGAATTCATCAGAGTCCAAATAAAAAACCGGCCCACCTTATGGTCCAACAACTTTCATCCCCCACCACAATCTGCAATACAGATAAAAAACTATCTCCACCTCTCCTTGCTCTACACCCCAGCTTGAAGCATCTTTGGTGTAGCAAACCTAACACATCGGGGGGCCGATTATTTCAGTGGATAGGTTAAAACCTACCACTTAACATCTAGCCACAGGGTTACGACCCGTGGTAAAGATACTCTTAGGCATGAGGGTTAGTGGGTGAGACTCCCACATAGTCCATGGAACGAGGGTCCCGTGGGTACCTAAATCAGTGCAACATAAGCTGCATAGGGCACAGTTTTTGACTGAAAGTCCTCGCCAGAGAATGACCTTTGTGGTCTTCAAGGGTGTAGCATAGGTTCCCTCACCTCTAAGGTTGTCCTAGCCACACACAAAAAAAAGACCACGGAGAGGTCCGGAATGCTGACAAGCCATGACTCAACGCTCACGTGTGCTTTAGAAAAAGTGACGTGCCGGTTCGGAATCAAATAGGGTGTTCCCCATCGTCTCAGTGAATGTATTGTATTTCAATGCATCGACTACCCGCCAGTAACACCATTGGATTTCAGAAGTCACTTGACTGATTCCAACAGAGTTATTCATGATCGGCCGGCGGATTCCAACCAATTTTTCATATCGTCTTTGCATGTCTTTGTCCCTCGTACCCACTTCCACGGCGAGAAGAAACGTCTTGGGTCATCACCGAAGTGTGACTGGAACATCCAAATTGAGACCACCTCAATCTATTAGATCTAAAACAATGTAACTCAGTTTCATATTGGACCGAACTCACTACTTTGAAAAGTATTTGAGACCCCCCTTCCAAATGTTTCCAAAATATTGACTACTTGTAGCCAAAATTGTACTGATTCCATATAGAGGTCCGATAGTGACTCTGGCTTCGAAGCACATTTTCGTGGTCAGCCACGAGACCTGTTGTCGAGGCAAAACTCAACGTGACCTATGCCCCTTTAGCATTCAAAACCTCCTCTTCCTTGATTTCCTAATTACTCGCTCCCAACTACCAAGTCGAGGAACACCCTAGAATATAGCTTCGAAGTCAAATACAACATTGTAGTGGTTTTTCCTTCTGTCGCCAACACCACGGTGATTGAGGGTCTCCAACCCTCAATCCATCTTTTCCGCTACCCTTAGGCCAGGAACCCGTTAGAGTCACATTGTGTCCACCTTACCCTACATTCATCCTGGGCCTCTACGCCCATAATGAGATTCAGATTGTGGCACTCTAATAATAAACGTAACAGACATATATGAAATCTTGGCTTACTTGGCCAAATTCACTATGGGTACAGCTGGTAAACGTAGAGAATCTGTGCCAATAATGATTTCTAATAGAATCAGAACTTGTCGCTTACCTTCCTCTCAGGTTGCGTTGATACCTGATGTAAATCCTTCAATATTGAAGAATTAATGTCTTTCTTAAGCGCCCATGAACGATTGGAATGTAATACTAGACTTCAAACGGTGGGTTCAGAAGCATCAAAGGAGTCCATGAACGAAAATAGTGACAGGTTCAAGCTCCGTCTGTGATCGTCGGCGGAGGGTGACAGCATCAGCCATGGACAAAAGTTAATGGTGATTGCGATCCAATAATCACAAACTTAGCCAAAAACTGTGGATTGATTGTTCATGGTTCTTTTAAACTTGTGAAGAATCCGTTGGGATTCTTTTGGATGTTGGGATGTTATGCGTGTATTCATGTTGGACATGTGCATCCTTCTCCTTAATCCATAACACCATGGCGGCGACTTAACTACTGATTTCATGGACACGCTAAGCCCTCTACAGGGTTTTGTGTGGAAATTCAAATACAATGCTATACTTTGGGCATGTTCATAATTACGCCTTTGACGTACATGAGTGCCTAAATTCTGGGAGTGGGTATCCCTGTCCTTATATTCATGGCCCACCGCACCTCGACCTTAGGATTTTTACACAATTTGGTCAAGGGGTTATAGCCTGCCTCGACCTCTCGTGTTTCGCTTCTTAAGGTTCTTGCACTTTGTAGAAGGGTCGATAGATGTATCGTGAACAATATCGATGTTTTAATGCTATTTGGTTGACTTCTCGACGGTGCTAGAATTTAATAGAATCGCACCTCGATATTCTCAAAATCCCCTAACTTATTGACAGAATTTCTCGAAGTGGTCACTCACAACACGATGTCGCACGTGTCGCTCGACCCAAACGTCAAAGACCAAACATATGCCTCATTGTGTCTCTTCATTGTACACATGCGCTCAACTTGATTGACACTTACCATCAAAGCACACTTACTACTGAATACAGATTAACCATTTTCCCAAATTCATCGAGTCATCTTCTGCTCCACACCTCATCCCCGTGAACCACCCACGTTCCGCTCGACGTAACACTTGGTATCGGAGTGCAGTGGCACTCGAGGAATAACTGCGACATCAACTACAAGGTGGCAAACTTGCACGAGTCTTCAGTGCATCTCCATTGTTTAGAAGTTTTCAGGCCTCACGATGACAATGCTGAACAAAGCGACCACACCCAGCGATGAGCATCAGTGATCAGTGAAGACTTCAGCGATGGAGGATCAGCCGTACGTGATCATCAATGCTCTTGAGGTAAACTAGGCAATAGTGACAACTTTCTTGGTGCAAAATTCAAGGCGTAAGACGTCAGCGCAAGCTTCAAAGACTACAACTAGCGCACTATCAGGATTGTCACTACTTTGCTGACTTGGAAGGGATGAGTTTCTTGTCGCTTTAGGCCGTGGAGGTACTGGCGTCAATGCTGTAGTGCTCAATGGTACTGCAAGCCCGATGTAGGGAGCGTAGCGCCACCGGGTGTGAGGCAGCGCCTCACGCTCCTTGGAGTAGCCACCGATGGGTTTGGCTCCGATCTCCTATGAGTGCATCAACATTGTAGGCGTTTAGCAGCCAATGTTGTTGTGCGTGGGACCGCACTTAATTGTGTTGTACCAACACACTGTCTACTCTGCTCCAATCGTCCAGCAATGTCAAGGGCCACGTAGCGGACTGATGTAGTACAGTTGAGCAAAGGGCAGGTGTGTTGCTTTAGAACTGGGGGATATGACAGTGCCATGATGTTGTAGCAGATGTGTTGGTGGAGCATTGTGAGGGAAATTTGTAAGAGCAACTACGATGTAGTCTGTAGGGACAGGGAGAGGCCTTCCTGTTATAGCAGAAGAGCAACGACTGCGTGAAGAAGCTCACGTCGTAGGATTCAAAGTAATGCAGACTACAGTAGTGCCTTGTGGCATCGTTGAAGACAGACGGACCAGAGGTCCAGCCTAGGATTGTACGGGTTCATTGGCTATAGCAAGATGGTGAGACTTAATGCCTTTGCCGCTACAAAAAGAGGGGTATAGTAGTGGAGTCATTGGTAGCGCCAAAGTTGGAGGAAGGCCACCACTAGCAGCGTAGCTATGTTGCTGTAGTGATGGTGTCACACGTCATGTCAAGACAGACGTGACATGTTTGTGGTGGTAAGAAGCCTTTGCTGTTGCAGCACAGCAGCTGAAGCAACATGGGAGGAGGCGACGGTGTTGGTAGCAACTGCCACAATTTATGTGGCATTGTTAGACTCGTCCGCCACCTGTGGCTTGATTCATGAACTCCCTCTCTAATTCTGATACTAGTAGGAGGCGAAGAAGAGGGGAAGAAAGAGAAGCAAGAAGTGCACACAAGGACCTAAAAAAGTGTGGGCGCCATTGATTTTGTTGTGTACCATTTGAGAGTGTGGCAACAAGAGACTGGTCAGACACGGAGCGTTGGGTAGAGCTACAACGAGCTCCTCCATGACCGGGTGGGCTGCAAGCCCATTTATAATCGTGGGTTTTCCCATGACCACATCTCATGCCTAGACCTTGAGACAAATGTTTCTCACAAGCTAGCGGCCGAAAGACATCGGCAGCATGCGGTCTAGGTAGCCACATCCGGAGTAGCTAGCAATAAGATCTGATCAAGTCCCCTCTATATCCCTAAGGGAATAGAGAAACCCTCAAAGCAACATTCAATGTGAGAGGGTATGTTGCACAGAACACAACAGTGGTGCCTTAAAAGGTGAAGAGACGGTTAAGATTCACTTGAAAAGCATAGAAGTTAAGCTAGGAAATACGAGGCAAGTGTATATGTCTAGTCTAATCCACGTGCGTGCAACGAAGTGAGCAAGCCCAACCAACCGGTCAGAATACAAGTTAACCAGGCTACAAGCTCCAAAACAACAGCAAGAGGGAACCCGACATGCGGGTGGGATCCTCGGTTGTCCGAATGACAAACCGAAAGAAACGTCAGGTGTAGAAACAAAAACTCCACGCAACAAGATCATGAACGCGCAAGGATAGTCCCACTGATAAAATGGATCCCATGGAGTGGTCACCGAGAAAACCCTGGAGAGCACGTGAGGGCGTATCGGCTGATGCTGACGCCCTTAAAGTAGCCATCGAGTATCTTGGCTTACCAGCGAGTCATGAAAACAAGTCCAGAGGTCAACGTGACTCACAATCAACACTCCCTCATGACCCGTAGACATTGGTCACCACTAGCAAGCAAGGATCACAAAATGATGGCAACAATAGCGCACTGCAAGGGGCACGAGATAGGGCTACACAAGAACTGCTGACGGAGGGAGGAAGCAGCAAGAGCCGGGTACAAATCAGGTAGCTGCAGGAGCATACATAAGAAGCCAAACATTGCGCACCACAAACTTGAACTTGCCACTACACACTACTTTGGTGAGGAAGTCTACACGTTGCTATCACGTGTCAACACCCATGACAGAAACATTTCCACATGAAATATGCTCGCGTACAAGGTGATGCTCAATGTTGATGTGCTTTGTGTGGTGTGGCACGTGCCATCATGCTCCGCTATGCGGCACATACTCTCATTGTTGCAGCGGATGGTGGTGCAACGGATGGGCTAGCACGGCTGCTCCATAAGGCAGTACAACTAGATGCTCTAACAGACCCTGGTCCCCAATACATTTTTTTTAGCCTCAATCGAGCTCCGCACTATGGAATCATTCTTGCCAGTCTTCCATGAGACAATTGTACCTCTGACAAGAAAAGTGCAGCCGGACCGATTGCGCGCATCGCGATCATGGACCCAATCACTGTTAATGTACGCATCAATAACAATAGAAAGTTTCATGCAAAAGCACAGGCCTAGCTGTGGGATACATATAATATATTGTACCACGCGCAGAGCAGCCTCGAAATGGACTAGACAAGGATACGGTGAGAACTACAACACTGCGTTCAGAGCAAAGGCAGCATGTGCGCTCGTCACGGTCCCAAGGAACATCAAGGAGCCAATGATTGGAAGGTACATTGTGACATCGACATGCTCCCCCAGATGATCTGGATCTGCTAACGCGAGAAGCCTCTGTTGAGAGGGTGTCATAGACGTAGTTGGAGAAGGGACTGTGGCCAATAAGTCAGCAAAATGCTCTCCTAGCATCCTACCGTAACTAGCCTGATACAGATGTAGTGTGCGACGCTGGCGATCATGCTCAATCTCCTAAGAAGACACGATTTGGAACAATATGATCCATTTTATACACACATTAGAGGAGATCCATCACAGCCTGGATAGCCTGAGGGCCGAGGGACGTCTACATAGTGTAGGACAATGATAAAGGGTGCAGAGTGGGCACTCATGAATAACGTTGGGTCCAGTATGCTACGGTGATATACACCCCGCTCCAAGGTATTGGAGATCTCGAGGTTCCAATGATGTGGGGATTGGTTCAAGCCATACAAGGCTTTTCGGAGGAGCCAGACTCTGTCTTTGCCATCCTCGAACCCTGGAGGCTGGACGAGATTGATCTATTCCTGGAGATTACAGTGTAATGAAGTAGCGTTGATGTCCATCTAGTGCAACTCCCAATCATGTTGTGCAACTGACTCAAGAAGGCATTTACCGTGGTGTACTTCTCCTCAGGGACAAAGGTGGTATCAAAGTCCACAACACGCACTTGGGAGAATCCCTTTGCCATGAGACGTGCCTTGTACCATTTCACTGAGCCATCGGGCCTCTCTTTCCTTCCAAACATCCAGCGGGGTAAGATGGCCTTGACCAGGATGGAGCTTCACTTTCTCATAAATCCCATGCTCCTCAGCTGAAGCGAGTTCCTCGCGCATAGCTTGCTCCCAAAGAGTTGTATCTGTGGCGGAGCGTGCTTGTTGCACTATGTTTGGTTCAAGCACACGTGTCATGCTTCTACTCATAATGAGTGTGGTGGTGACTGAGGGATGTGGCAGAGGCCGGATAGAACCAGCTGTTGCAATGGCTTGATGGAACTCATTATCAAGTAGAGTGTATCCAAGCGTGGTGTTAGGTTGTACCACAGTCGTAGCCAAGCCAAAAGTGTCCAGACCAGAGACAGGAGTAGGTTAACGAAGCCACCGTGAGTTAGACGGCCTGACTTCACGGGCCCAGGGTGACCAGCCGAGGCTGTACAAGGGGTAGGCAAGGCAAAGTCAGGTACAGAGTGCAAAGGTCTCAGATCGCCTGATGTGCCAACGAACGGTGACGAGATGGGGGGCTACGAGGGTACGACTGGGTCATCCGCCGATGGAACCACAACCAGTGACGTAGCTGACAATGCAACATGAGATAGTGAACATGCATCAGGGAATGATGTAGTTGACACCGACATAACAAGAGATGATGTTGGTGGTGATGTAGACGCGACAAGAGATGAGGCAGGCGTTGTCACAGATGCAACAAGAGATGACGTAGGCATCAACACAGACACAATAGGAGAGAATGCAGGTGGGTGATGCTAGCGACAATGCAGTTGTGACAGGAGATGACACTAGCAACGACGTAGACATGACATGAGGTAGTACCGGCGACGATGCAGACGTGACGGGAGATGATGCAAGCAATAATGCAGTGGGAAACGGAGTGCAAGCACTATGGAAGGGCACTCCACATACACCACCTCTTCCTAGATGAGAGGACACAAGCAAAAAAAATTTGAGCAATGCTGCATAAGAAGGTACTATCAAAGAAGAGAGCATCGCGAGGCTAAAAAAATTGACAACGCTCAGGGTCCCAAAAGTGCCAGGCCTTGGACTAAGAGGAAACACCAAGGAAAGGCCAGAGGCAACCTCGAGGAGACAGATTGCCCTTGCATTGGTCCTTAGGGAGCAAAACGCTGGCAATGTTGTTCTAGACACAAGCGAGGTGAATGTCAGTACAATGACCATACCATTGCTTGAACGACGTGACATGGCAAGGAAGTGGACCATGGAGAAAACCGTTCCAAACCCACGTCATGTAGGACATGGCCTTGAAGGTAAACAATGAGGCAGGCCCAACTAGACAAGAAGGGAGCGAACACCGTTAGCAAGAGTGTGGTTCCAATATTCCAACACTCTGTTCTACTATGGAGTACATGGAGTAGAGAGCTCTAGATGCACCCCTTGAGACTGGAGGAAGTGGGTCGTGGAACCCATGAACTACCCACCATGATCAGAGCATAATGCTATCAACTTCCGCTGACAAGCACGGTCAGCCTAGACAAGCCAAGACTCGATCGTGGACCCAACATTGCTTTTCTGGCGAAGGGAAAAAATCCAACAAAAGTGAGAGAAATCATTCATAAGACACAGGACATACCGACTAACACCTCTAGAAATTCATCAGGGAGTAGGCCCATGACGTTCGCATGGGCAAGGAAAAGGGGGTGCAACATGTGGGAGTCAGACGAAGGAAAGGACCGATGATGCATCTTGCCTTGTGCGTAATCAAGATAGTCAGTAGTGCATGTCATAGGGAATGTGCTAGGGTCAAGAACAATAGTAGGCGGATGATGCAAGAGACCATGGAAGACGGCTATATGCACATGATATAGGTAGCGATGGAGCAAACATTGTGTGTAGGGAAAAGTGAGGAAACAACATTCATATGCACTGCTGCAATGGCTGTGGATGACGCTGCAAACAAGGCCACACGATACAATTAGTCACAATACACACAATGAAGAACAGGGTGGCTGGATGAATGACGTGACACAATGCCAACGCCATAAGATGAGACGAAGTCCATGCCCTGATTATTAAAGGCAATGAGAAACAGCAAGCTGATCTCAAGCGCAGGGACAAAGAGGACATTAGGCAAGAATAAGTCACCCGACAGAACAACAAAATGCACAACATCAATGCCCTGAACTGGCAACATCTGGCTAGAGCCACTGCGGACGAAGTGTACATCACTGACAGGATCAAATGTGACAAATGTGGCACAAGACGACGCCATGTGATGAGTGGCTCCATAATCGATGATCTGAAGGCCACTCGGCACATGAGACGGAGCCGTCACATGACACTGTGCGACACTGCAAGCTGGGACAGGAGTAGACGTAGTATGACTAGAAATCATAGCAAGGAGGCGGTGAAGAGTGAACAAATGCCAATGCTGAACCCACTCCACAGAAGAAACTGTCCCACCATCCAACGTGCCCTGAAGGGCTCCATCCAACAAACAACGGTGACCCCTGGACTCGACAGTCAAACTCGCACTGGAGGAGACAATCCAAGGCCGAGGATGGGAGGGGAATGTGGATGTCGGAGCAGGTGTGTCTGGACAATAGTGTAGGTCAGGAAAGGACTGAGCTAGTGGCGTAAAGAAGGATGGAGCTGTGGGCTTGAGCTATGATTGAGGGGCGTAGGAGGAAGAAGGCGGCCCATAGACTATATGATAGTATGGTGGCGGAAGCCAATGCCACCCTGGGTGGGGTACAACCGCTGCCGGGAACTTCGTCGCAGGCGTTGGAACAACCGACGTCATTACGATGGTGGTCTCCCACTGCACGGGGTCAGACTCCCACATGCAAGGATCTCGACCGTAAGAAGGAAAGAATAAAGACAAGACCTAAAATTGGTCTCTGAGAACTAGTCTACGTGTGGTACCATGACAAACCTCAGATGCCCGGGTCTCAACCAAGGAGAAAAAAGACAAAGGAAAAATTAAAGTAGAAATAAAAAAGAAGAAAGAAATAGAATGTTCTCATAAAATAACAGGATACCAAGCTTGCCGAAAGCACATCTGGGTTCACCCAGGTTGGGTGTTGGCGCGGCAAGGGGGGTTTGGCCAAGTGAATCTTTTTTTGCTTGGAGGCGAGCAAGCTCAAATCCGCTTGGGCGAGCTTGTCGATCAATGGGCTTATCGATTGACAAGCTTGACAGTTGATGATTTTGTCGGTTAGCAAACCCTTCGACCAACAGGAATCTGTGAGGCAGCTTCTAGCCTGCTGTCGTAGCTGGTTTTCGTAGCTACAGCTGCTCTCGCAGACTTCTTGCTATTTTTACTACTGCTTGCGCTGCTGGCTTGCTCCTCCCTACTATGTGTAAAAGGTCTGTTGTTTTTGTTGCTGTTACTGCTATTGCTGGTGTTATGACTGCGATTGCTCGCACAACAGCTCTATCACTACTATAATTGTTGCTGTTGCTGCTACTATTGCTGCAGCCACTGCTGCTACTTCTGTTGTAGCCATTGCTGCTACTGCTGCTGGTCAAAACATGCACCAAATGCTGCAGGGTCCGACGGTCATGCAGGCTTTGTTGGTGCCAATGGCTGCTACGTTTTCTGGCACCACTATTGTTGCTACTGCTGCAACAGCTACATTATAGCAGCTCTTGCTATTTCTACTTCTGATGCTGCTGCTTCTTTTTCCGAGGCTATGGATAGTGTTGTTGTGGCGGCCTAAGACGTCATCATTGTGGTTGCTGCTGCTTGTGCCGCGTGCGGCTGCCAATGCAGCCGGTGCTGTTGCTACGGCCACTACGGCTGGCTTGGCTATTGCTGTTAGTGCTGTGGCAACCTAAGACGTCGTCACTCATGCTTCACGTCGCCGCCAAGGTGGCCGCCACGATGAAGGAAAATTTCAGAAAACATCGGCAGCATTCTGCCTCCGTCTCAGCCCAGAGGAATGCGTAACGTGAGCCCTCAGCTCAGGGCCTCCATGTCGCCAGGACCTATACGCTCCACCCAGCCCAACATAGCCCAGCCCAAATGCCTCCGGTGCCGCTACTGTGTACTGTGTGGTGGGAGGAAAAGGTTGTTTTTCTCTACTACTCTAATACCATGAGGGAATGGAGAAAATCCCAAAGCAATGTTCAATGTGAGAGGGTACATTGCACATAACATAACAGAACAAACGGTGCTTCAAAAGGTGGAGAGGCGGTAAAGATACACTTGAAAAATGTAGAAGTTAAGCTAGGAAATAACAGACAAGTGTATATGTCTAGTCTCACATAGGTGAGACTAGTGCGTGCAACTGGGCGCACAAATTCAACCAACCAGTCAGAAAATAGGCTAACCCGGCTGCAAGCTCCAAAACAACAGCAAGAGGGAACCCGACAGGCGTACGGGCTCCTCGCTTGTCGGAATGACAAATCAAAAGAAGCACCAGGTGCAGACACAGAAACTCCATGCAACTGGATCATGAACTCGCAAGCATAGTGCCACAAAGAAAATGGACCCCAGGAGAAAGTCACCAGGAAAACCCTGGAGAGCACGTGCGAGTGCACATGCTAGTGTTGCCACTGTCAAAGTAGCCGTTGAGTGTCTTGGCATACTGGCGAGCTATGCCGACAAGTCCAGAGGTCACCATGACTCACAGACCAACAGCCCCCCTCTCAAAAGCACGAAACCATAAGCCATAAGCAGACATAATATTTGAAGCAGAAAAATATTGTAGGCTGTCTTGCTACTCAACCGTGGGTCAAGTTGCACTTGTGTGCCAGCAACCCCCCAACATGGTGACTCATGTTGTTGGAGGGGATTTTGCCAAATGTTGTCGAGTCAGTCACCTACAGAGTGTGATGCGTGTACAGCAAGCCCATGTTGAAGTTGTGTCCAGTTCTGGGCCACTCACATCCATTGTGCCCCCTTGCCTCACCACACATGCTTGCACACACATGTACATATTGAGTGATCATGGAGACACCTGGGGAGGCAACGTTCAAGGCCACTATGGCTACTGATATCAGCCTCATCATGTAGCCACCATGCTCCCAAGGATGCCTTGTGGCATAACTAGCTTCCTTCAACTGTTTCACTCATAATTATTTTGTGAGGATGTGGTAGATGCTCGGCCACGTACATTGTTACTGTCGTTTCCTGCATCATGGTTGTTTGCCTGTGGGTATTTCGGTGGAGCTGCATGTTGTCCCGGGTGCTGATCCTTAGGGGGCCACCGTGTCCGTCTCTGGCCGTGGACTGGTGAGAAGCCACCCTCGGTTAATCCTGAAAGGTCGGGCTCGACCCCCGGGTGGCAGTGCATGTTCACTCGAACGGGTGCTCGGTGAGGGTGTTTACTCACTGAGGCTTAGACCCTCGCTCCCCAACCCCCTAATCTTGTCTTGGTTATGATGTTTTATTCTAAGGAGAAACATGTTCACATCCATGGCATGCATTGCTTGTGGGACTCTCCCGCTCTCTCCTGTTTCTCCATTCCATTGTAAGCACAAACCTGGTTTGTAACTACTTGTATCATAGCAGTGAGGAATCATCCTGACGTCCCCATGGTCCATGGGTCGTGGTTAGGGAGTAGTGGCCCAAATCATCAAGATAGCCCGCACGTCCACAACGTTCTCTTGTGCCGCCAACTGCTGGATGCAACACAAGCGCTAGATTACTCACTGAAGCACTCCTTTGCCACCCTTTCTTCCTACTTCAGGTTTATTCATCTTCACGCAATAGTGGCCTCTTGCCACCACCCTATGGCTCCCCTGCTGCTCCCACAGCTGAGATCTTGTCACCGCGCACCTAAAAGTTGCCTGTAGCCTCTCTGCTGCACATAGCCAAGGTCTCTATTGGCCACCCCCCTTTGTGGCAGCAGTCACAGTGCCTCTTTGCACTATGCATATTTTGGAGCCGCACAGCTACAAGGACATCTCCAACGGCTGGTGTCCAGTCCATCTGTGACATTTGGGTGCGTCCCATTTGTGCTGCCACCTCTGACCCCATTTTTCTGCAGCAACGTGCATCGGCAGACACAGTCTTGGCCTCCTCGTCTCCATGAGTACACATTGTTCCGCACTCTCGGCTGCATCTATAGTCATATCACCCACCACGCTGGATTTTCCTCCTCTTGACGGGCCACCCAAAGATGAGCTTGACTCACCTCATACAGCGGCTAGACTAGCAGAGCGCTCGGGGTGGGAAGACTGGAGAACGCCACATCCTCTTTTGCAAAGAAATGACTCTGACATGCCACGGTGGATGCACATGCTGGATCCTACGTACTGGTGGAGTGAGCTTGCACAGGTAGCTGAGGTGACACAACACAAAATTTCTCGCCAGGTCTACATGGCCGACGATGTCCCGTCTACACCATCTCCACCTCTAGATATGCCACTCACCAGCTCTTCTCCACCTCCTGGCCCTACCCCTACTCTTGGCCGTGCAGCCACCGACACTGCCGAGCCATTGTCCCTAGGCATTGTCCCTGTCCTGCCAGTCCATACTGACCCCATCAGTTTGGCAGGTGCTGTCCTCTACGCAGCTGTTGGTGCAACTGGAACTTTCTCAACTACTGTCAGGGCCAGCAGAGCACTAGCCCAGACCGTTGTAGGTAGAGCAATAGAGGCGTACGCGGAGGCAGCAACATCACTGACGCTTCTAGCTGCTGCTGCCGCCAACATCGCCACATAGGTGACGGTGGCGGCGTTGTGGCTAAAGCCTCAGCCAATGCAGCGGACGCAACCTCCAGTATTGTTGGTTCCATCCCCGCTTCCACAGCAGCAGCAGTCCTGACACCTACAGGTGCTCCCCGCGGCCTCACTCATCACGTCACCATAGGCGTCCTTGTCCTCCCTATGGCAGCAGCAGTGGCAGGAGCCACAGCCACAGGCTTTCTCTACCTGGTCATTGCCGCCTCAGCTTGGATTTCAGTCTTGTTCTCCTCAAGTGCCAGTGACAGTGGTGCCTACCCTCTTCTCCCTGCTTCCACGCCACTAGCTTGGTGAGCACCCTCTTTTGCACTTTCATTTTTCTCTCATCGTCTACAGCATCCACATGCATTCCTACATCAACATTTTATTTCCTCTCTCTTCCTATAGCACCACGCCTGCTCCCAATAAAACCATTGAGGCCCTCCAGGCCACTCTTTGTGAAGCCCAGGCCGCACGACGTAGATTTGAGGAGGAAATCCACAATGGCCTGGAAGCACAGCAGGCACTGGCCACCACTGTGGCCAACTTGGTCATGGAGCGTCTTTGTGCCGTTCCCGCCATTGCTGCTGTGTTGCCTGCCAAAGAAATTGCGTCAACAGAGTCATGTATTCCTATCGGTGTCGCAACAAACTCTTCTATCCCTGCTCTCTCCGCTGCTACTCTTGCTCACCCTCTTCTCCCACATAGACAAGAGGACTTTCAAAATTCCCCTCCATTGTTCACGTCCAAGCTCACCTTCTCTTCTTAGGAAACTCGCTTCAGTGCCTGGGCACAAGGGGAAATGTTGTGGGAGTACTACTCATCCACAAAATCTCCTTTGATCCCTCAGCTTGCAAAGTCCGCCCGTGCTGTCCGTGTTTGCATCAACCCCGGGCCAGAAGGGCTGTTGGAAAACATTGGTGCATACAATGCTGATCCGGCTCGTGGAAATCCTGCTGACCCTTTGAATGCCTATGCTCTCATTTGTCACCGCAAGACAGTGACTGGCCGTGCTCCTCAGAGCGCTCTCACTGTGCAATTCTGCACTGTCCACATTCGAGCTAACGAGTCTGCTGATGAGTATTGGGCATGCAGTCTGTGCCTCCTCAGTGACTGGCCACGACAACGCCAGGTCCTCTCTCTGCTTGCCTGTCTATTGTCGTTGGCCTCATCCCAAAGCTCTCTGACCTATACTTGCACGTTGTCAATGCGCCGGATAGCAACGGTCTAGAAAACGGTCCCTACATGGGAGGCCGCCAACCGCTCTTGGTATTTCAACCAAGATAACATAGAGGGGGAGGGAGGGAGGGAGGGAGGGA
>SZWC01004738.1:131745-164026 GCA_023375785.1 Penium margaritaceum | reverse complement strand
GCATTGCTCAGGAATGACATGACAATATCATTCCGTTCCATCCATGCCTCGTGCTCCGGTGAGCCCACCGCGGGAACCTGCTCCTCTCCCTTCAAAAGCTTGATGAGGCCGCGCACTTTCATTGCCAGCTCGAACTGCCATCTCCAAAGGGGGAAGTCAGTCCCCTCGAAAATGGGGACTCCTCCCAAGGGTCCAAGATCTTGCGGCAGTGATGTAGCACTCACATTTGCTCCAGTGGTCTGCCCTGTGGTAGCCACTGTTGAGCTTGAGGACTGCCCTGCGGCAGCCCCCACTCCTCCCGATGGGTCAGTCATTTTTGTTGCCCTTGTCTGCTTCCCACGTCTCTGCTGCGTTGAGGCCGATGTAGGCTGATGTTAGCTGATGTCTTCTACCGGTTTTAAGATGCAAATCCATTGCCTACCCCTCCAGCCGATGTTCATCTACAGAAAAGGAATACATCTACACCAACACACCCAGGGTCTTGCCACCAAGGCCAGAGCTTGTCCTGGTTGGGACACAAGGGTCGTGCCTCCAAGGGCAGAGCTTGTCCTTGGTCCCTGTGTGCTCAGTGCAGACCAAGCCGTTGGAGCTGATGAAGCTGATGGAGCTGATGGAGCTGATGGAGCTGGCATGTGCACCTGGAGAGAGCGTACCAGAGTTGAGCGAAGCATGCCTTATAACTAGTCAGTGTGGGCTCATAACCCTTTGTCAACCAGCCTGAGGCAAACGGACTAGAAAACAGGGCCGACAGAATAGCACCTGCCGTCCGCTCCTAGCATTTCAGCTAGGAGAAGATATCACTCTCAGGATCACGGTTCCACACTGAGCAGTTCCTAGGCAATCACTTGCTAGCAATTGTGTCCAGTTAACACTTGGTCACTTTCGCGCGACGTGCTAGTCAAAGACTAACTCCTGGGGCTTAGACCAACCAGTGTCTTATTTATACTGTTCCGTAGTTGGACAACTCTATGAGGAACATCTAAGGCCAGATTGTGTAATTAGAATGAGAAATGAGCCGGGTACATATAGTCCTAGTCCTGGCTTCTAAGGTGTATGAGTAGTGGCACTTTTGGGGTGGTCACTCCACACCACCTCACCAGTCCGCCAATTGGCGCATCCACTAACCGCCAAGTGGCACACTCTTCTCATGCATGGAGGAATGTCTCAGAAACTTCCCCCCTGTGCAGGAAGGTCAAAAAACCGCCTACGCATATCAAGGCCCGATCGCAGGACCTGTTGTCCCTAAGTCCAACATGCTATCCGTTGCGCTACAAAACTGGTGTCTTGCTTGCACTTGCACCACGAACAAGGTTTGGGGGACTTACTCCAAGGGAGCAGTGCATGCCCAACCTCTCCTTCAAGCCATAGCAGTGGCCATGGGGCATAGAAGAACAATAGTTAATCTCCTCATCGAGAGAGCCATGGAGGAATGCATTGTTCACATCCATCTGGTGCAGTTCCTAGTCATGCTGAGCCACTGCACCGAACACAGCTCGAGCTAAGGTCATGTGGCCGACAGGGGGAAATGTATCAATGTAATTGCTGCCCTCAATCCAAGAGTACCCCTTGATAACCAAGCGAGCCTTGTGGCGTTCTAGTGAGCCATCTGACTTCACTTTCTTGCAAAAGACCCACTTGACCTGAATAGCCTTCCTCCCTGGTGGAAGGTCGGCTGGCTCATAAACTCCGTGCTCTCGGATTATGCAAAGCTCATCCTCGCAGGCAGCACGCCAAGCGTGAGCATCCTATGACAACAGAGCTTCCCTCGGTGTGCTTGGATCAGGCGCCATGGAGGGAGAACTCTGCGTGGCAAGAGCGCACACCTCAGTGCTAGGTCTGACGACCACAAGACCGGCTCCTGCATCGCAAGCGACATGAAACTCGCAAGTGACGAGGTCGTGCCATACGGGACACACTGGATGTACCACTGTATGCTTAGTGCGGACACTCAGGCCTAGTGCCTTTGTGCTTGGATCACCACTCGGGATGCTGCGAACGCAGCGCTTGGGTGCAGGACCAGACACTCGCTGAGCTCCGGAGGTCGAAGACGACCGCCAGGCTCACGGGAGTAACCCGGGCTCAAGGGGCGCACCTCAGGCTCAGGAACAGGCACAATCGCAGCTGGGGAGGGCTGAGACAAGGGAGCAAGTGATGCCGTGCGAGGAGATGCGGGTGTCGGTGACATGGGACTCGGTGTGATAGTAGGAGCAGGTGAGACAGGTCCGCGCACAGAGGTAGGACTGTCGGCGGACACAGGTATTGTCACAGGAGTACGCACAGGTACAAAATCATGGGCACCTATGGGGTACGAGGGTATAGGGGTAGAAGCCGGCGGTGATGGAGAGATCTGTGGACCAACAGCGATGATCGCTGGGTCATCAAGAGCCAGAGAAGTGGAGGGAGCTCGAATGGACACATCAGCGTGGCAAGCAGTGCTTGTAGGCGCAGACTCCCCCATCTGTCGAGAAACCTCACACGTGGGAACGTGTATGACGGACAGCGACATGATCGAAGTCAGATCATTATAGATTAGGGACTGAAAAAGAGCGCGTTGCAACAATCAACAATGCGACGACGAGCAGGGTCCCAAAAATGCCATGCCTTTGACCGCGGGGAAATGCCGACGAAGGCACACAAGCGACCCCGCGGTGAGACCTTGGACCCCTGCGCGTCCTTGGTAAACGACACAGAAGCCAAGGATCCCAAGACGCGAGCGAGGTGCAAGTCAGCACGGTGGCCAAACCAGAGCTCATACGGTGTGACGTGGTCCGGAAGAGGACTGTGCAGGAGGCGGTTCCAGACCCAAGTCATGTAAGCAAAGCCTTCAAAAGCGAAGGACTCCGGAAGACCGCACTCAGACCGCATAGCGTGAACCGTATCCTCCATGGTGCGGTTCTAGCGCTCTAAAAAACCTATCTGCTGAGGAGTAGCAAGAGCACAGACCTGGTGAAAAATCCCGTGCTCGGCAAAGAAGGTGCCCATCTTGCCAAGAAACTCACCGCCGTGATCCGAGCGGAAGGTGTGCAACGTGTGGCGGGACTGACGCTCAGCCATCACTAGCTAGAGGCAGACCGTGAGAGCTGCGTCACTCTTTTGGAGCAGGTTGTAGACCCACCGTATCTGAGTGAAGTCATCAGTCAGGGTCAGGACGTATCGACCCTGATCGGACAGAGACTTGACAGGTAGGGGAGCAAGAAGGTCTGAATGGACTAACTCGAGAGGGTGAAGTGCGCGTGAACGGGAGTCGAGGTAGGTGCAATGATGCATCTTACCCTGAGCTTAGAATAGATAGTCGGTCTTGGGCGGCTTCTCAAAAGAAGTTGCGTCAAGACAGAGAGCGAGATGTGCGCGAATGAGCTTTGACACAGTGTCGGAGCCTACATGACACAGGCGGCAATGAAGCAATCGCTGGTGCTCAGGACACAGATCACCAGTGACAAAAACACGAGCGGAAAAGGAAGGAAAGAAAGGAGAAGAGCTCCAAGAGACACAATACAGATCATGCACAACAAGGGCATGAAGAACAACGATACGAGTGTCAATGGCAGTCACAATCGCGGACTCCGTAGTGTGCACCACAGAGAGTCCCATCAGTGTGCAGGCACGTACAGAGAGCAAACTGAGCTCAAGGTGAGGCACAAAGAGAACCTGAGAAAGATACATGGGACCAGACGGACCATTGAAACATACGACCCCAACACCGTGGACTAGCAAGGACTGACCAGAGCCTGTGCGAACGGAACGAACAGACGCAACAGGGCCGAGAACAACAAAATCACAACGACGACTGGTCATGTCGGCACCGGAGTCGATGATCCAGGTGCCACTAGAATCATGACTAGAGGACGTCACTGCACAACGGGCAATGGAACACTCGGCCTTGGACGGACGCTGGGCAGCAGGTGGGGAGGAACGACGAAGGGCACAAAGGTGAGACTCATGAATCTGATCCGTACAGTCCGGCCCATTGTCATCACATGCCGACTGTGCCCCCCCACAGGAGTCATCTCGAGCCACAAGAACAGACAAATAGACAGTCTGTGAACTACCCAGCTATGACAACACACTTGCACCTCCCTGAAAGCGAAGCGCGAGAAGGTGTCGGAGCTCGGCGATGGTGCGGTCACGTGGGTCCCGGTCACCGCCGGCTGCCGGTGGTGAGGCGGGAACTGCTGCGGTCGTGGTCGCCGCGCACTCGGAGGATGTGCTGGTCGACGTAGACCATAGTGTGTGCGCAGCCTGGACCATGCGAGAAATCCGTGCCCAGTGAAGTGGCTGCTGGCACTCGGTGTAGCGATGGGCGCCTCCATACTTGTAGCAATGACTGGAGCGTCCACTGCTACTGCGCGATGACAACAAAGTTGTCAAGATGGAAACAAAATATGTTGTTGAACACTGCCATGGATGTTGTTTGGGAATTTGTGAGTCCAAGTCACATGACCGTGAGCTCAAAGTACCCGTATCTGGTGTGAAACCCTGTCTTTTTGACGTCCTTCTCAGTTAGGCAGATCTGATGGTAGCCGCTACGGAGGTAGAATTTGCTTAAATTTTATGCCCCGTGAAGTTGGTCAAAAAGTTCATCGCCTCGCGGAAGATGGTAGTGGTTTTTTATGGTGCTTTTGTTCATAGCTCTATAGTCTGAGTACATCTGCATATCTCCGGTTTTTTTTTTCTAAAAAAAAAGACAATTGTCACATATGATGACGTGGAAGGTCTGGTGAAATCCTGACCGAGCATCTTGTCCATTTGATTCTTGAGTTTGGTCAGCTCATGATCGCTCATCCGATGTGTCTCCTTTACCGTTAGTATGCTACCCGACTTCAAATTTGTTTGATGGTCAATGTTTTGCTACGGAGGTAACTCTTCGGGCACTTCTTCGGGGAAAATTAATTTGAACTTTTGATGAGTATTGCAAACTCCTCTGTTCCGGCTGCAAAGGTATCATGTGTTGAGGCCGATGTGCTTGCCTCGGTAGCTGTGTTTCCTGGCGCCCTCGTGTCCACGTGGTATTGTCATGCTTGAGCTCCTCGTCGCATATATCTCTCAGCCATGTCCAAGGGTATCAGCTAGCGATTTGTTACTATCTGAACTTCCTCTGATGTTTCCCGTAACCGCCGTTTCATCGTGGGTTGCTCGACCGGAGTCGGGTGTCAGTTTTTGCAAGCGATGCTGACATAGATTGACCGGCCACTCTTGTCCAATTGTGAATTGTGTCGGTAGAGGGAATCGTGCCTGGGAATTATTTTCTGGTCGCTCATTGGGCAAGCTCTCTAGACCGTTACGTCGTGCAGATGTCCGTTTTGTAGTTAGAGAGGTTCACAAAGTAAAAGAGCTTGCTGTTGTCCGTCGATGGTTTTTCCTTTAAACATTCCCACTCCATTCCGTAAATCCAGCTTCAGAATTATGTGGTTACTGACGAAACGAAACTATAAGAAGCTGCTCCTTCTATGACTCTTACAACGCCTCAGTTGTACTTGTAGCAGTATTGTTGGTTGGTCGTACTCGTACCCCTCGTCAAACTTTGTGATGTCAGGAATCCTCAACTCTAGTGATATGAGCCGCATAAATGGGCAATCGGTCGACAAAGAATTATCTGATAAGACAGGAGCCTTCCCGTCTACTCATGTCCTTGTTCGTTTCCCAACTCCGCACTTTTCCTCTACCGCTGCTCTCCTTTTTGGTCTGCAGATATTGGTTTTTATTCTCACGTAATGTATGACCCGGCTTCCTGCAAGTCCAGCAGAGCTGTTGATTGCATTGATTGACGGCATCAATATCCATTAGGACGAGGTTTTGGTTGAATGTCTCGCTTAAGGCCGTTGTTGTAGTACAAATTGAGTTTGTCAGGGATGAGGTCACTATCGGTAATTATTTGGCAAAAACATTTCATATACTTCGTCATGCTAGACTAGTGATACAAGCGCCTGGGCCTGTACCGTGCGTTAGATTTCTCGTTCAGCTTTCCAAAATGAGTGAGGGTAGCGTGCACGGAGTCGCGCCACGTTTTTGGTGGCATGAGAGAGTCATGTCATCTTGGATTTATTTGCTCGTGAGGTAGTATGCTTGTTGCTGACAGTGTGAAAGCGGCTATGTGAGTCCTTGATCTGTGTCGGTTAGTCTCATGCTGCCGTTGAATGGCCTGTAGATCGAACCAACAACTTGAAGCCATTCCATGCAAAAGCAAGGCCACGAGATCAATTCTCTTTTTTTCATTTTTGTCCCTATCAATGGTGAAGTACACCTTCAAACTCATCAGCCACATCCAAACCATCAGTCCCTTAGAGATTGCGGGACTGAACGGCTTGGGAAGTGCGGGTCAATTATGGGGTTCCCTTGAGAGTTGGAGATTTATCATGTGAGTACTGCTTTGTGCGCACGGGAATTTTGAGTCTACTCCATTGCCGCATGGAGTTGTTGGAGCAAATGGGTGTTGAGGCTCTTGAGTCCCAACAATTTATGGTGCAGTTATTCATTAAATTGAGCTTGTTGCCTGGTGCCTCTTATCTTGAATGATGTCGACCCAACGGGCAGAGGTGGGGGGAAAGGGTTTGTTGAGCTTGAGTGATCTCTTCCCTGGTTGGCTGTTGGGTTTGTCGGTGCTGCGCCATTCTTCACAAAAGTTGCTGCTGCTGTCTATTCAGTGCCGCTCTCCGGTTTGTCTAGAGAGTATCAGTGTTTTTGTGCTGCTCAGCCTCCATCATTGGAGTGTTCGCCAGTGACTAGTGCTCAATGTTGGGTGCGCTTGCTGTGTTCATCGTTGTCGTCATGAGGTCTTTGGCATTCTAAGTGATGGAGTTGCACTGAAGACTAGTGCGAGGGTGCCGCCAAGTAGTTAATGCGTCAGTTGTCCCTCCATTGCTGATGCGCTCCGGAACCATGTGTTGCACTGAAATCAACGTAGGTGGCTCACAAGGATGAGGTGCGGGACAATGGATGATTCGAGGAGTTGAGACAAGTGTATAATTTGTATAATGAGTGTGCTTTGATGCCAAGTGTCGAGTGAGTCGAGCACATATATACAATGAAGAGGACGAGAAAAGCCATACATTGGGTCATCGGCTCTTGAGCCAAGCAACACATGCAAGGTCGCACCGTGAATGGCTGCTTTGGAGGTTCGATTTTCTAAAAGTTTAGCACTGTTGAGAAGTCAAATGAAAAATATTGAAACATCGATATGCTTCTCGATTCTTCTGTTGACCTTTTCTGGAAGGTGGTTGGAATTGTCAGAACCTTCTAGAATGGAACACCAGAGGTTGGGGCAGGTGGCCAAACTTCACTCGGCCGAGCGACATAAAAAACCTGAGGTTATCGTGTGGTAGGCCAGGAATGTAAGGAAAAAAATGCCCTCTCACAAAGTTTAGGGACTTGCGCACGTCAAGGACGTAAATTCAGCGGAGTATCACAAAGTGACCACTCAGGATTCAGCGTCACACACCACACTCAACTCAAGCGCCCCAGACCTAAGATATGCCTAGCTGCATTTCTTTCCATAGTGTATATGTGCTCGAAATATCCCACACTCATTACGGAAGAATGCTTTGTACTAATTATACAATATGAATTCATCCAATGCCTTACATTGTCTTCTCTGCACCTCAACCCTTTGAACCATTCACGTTTAGCTCGGGTGACATGAACCATTCACTATTATGCCGAACGGAAAATAGATGTTGAACAGGTAGAATTTGCGAGGAAGAACATGATTAAGAATTTGAGACACTTGAGCAATTTGTAATTAGCAGTAAGTGTACTTCGATGACAAGTGTAAAAATGACCTAACACATACATAAAAGTGTCGAGTTACGAATGACGTAAAGTCAAGGTCGTTGGGTCGATCGTTGAGAAACGCGTGTGGAGTCGTGTCGTGAGTGGTCAAAATCAAGAAGCTCTGTTGAGAAGTAGGGGGGATTCAAGAATTGATGGCGAAGATGCGAGATGCATCTTTAGAAATCTAGATATGTCTTGATGTGTCAAGAATTTGACTTAAAGGCGGTGGCATTTCTGTAGATGATTCTTGGAATTGGTCAGAGTTGTCAAAAAGTTGGTCAAATTGCACTCAACCGTTGGAGTGAAAATCAAGGTCTTGATGTCCGGTGGACTGTTTGTATAATGACAGAGATACCAAATCGGAAAGGTTATGGACTCGTGTACGTGTGGAACATAACACTCCCCCTTTTAGTCGTGACATCCCGGTGCGCGTACAGATGTGGCCCGGTGATGGTGGTTGTAGCCGTCGATCAGGTGATCGACGTCTTGGAGGTTGTTGTAGGATTTCTAACTGTTATGCACGTCATTGTAGCCATGCCACTAGACAAGATACACTGTTGTTTTGCCACGTTGTTGATGGCCAAGGATTTCCTTGATGACGTACTCTATGTCCTCGTCCTCTTGGACAGGAGGAGGGGGAAGTACATCCCCGCGGGAGAAGTTCTCTCCCGGGTCTCGGTGGTGCTTGAGTCTACTGATATGAAGTAACAGATGAATGTGCACAGTGTCAGGGAGTTTCAGCCGTGGAACCACGAGGGTTTATATGCACTCGATCTCAAACGGTCCCAACCATCAGGGTTTGAGCTTCAAACAGTTGGCTCCTCGGAGTTTGATGTTGGTCGAGCTGAGAAGAACTTTATCGCCGGTGGCGAAAACATCATCGCTACTATGTCGGTCAGCTGCTCATTTCATTGTTGCTTGCGTCTTTGCAAGTGTCTGTCATGTTTCTTCCTAGATGGTGGGGAAATCGCGGCGTTGGATATCAACCGCGGGATTTTTGCTCTGGCTGTATAGCCTGGCTGGTGTGGCGGAATGTTGCCATACACTACTTCAAACGCAGTTTTACCCGTTGCGGTGGAGATCGCCGAATTGTATGCAATTTTAGCGGTTGTGCTCAATCTGTCCCATGAGGTTTGCATAAAATTCATAGAAGTTGTCTGACCATTTAGTTGGTTTGCTTGGTTTGGTTGTTGGTTTGAGGATGGAACGCCGTTGAAAGCTAGATTTGCCTGCCGTAGCGAGTCATCGGTTCCCGCCAAAAATGGCTAGTGAATCAACTGTCCGTGTCACTGGTGATGGTCCTTGGCACGCCGAGTAGCCACACGATGCTCTTTAGAAACATCCGTGTTGTTCCTTCGACGGTGACGGTGGTCGTCATCGGAATAAAATGAGAAATTTTGAAAAACCTGTCGACAACCACAAGGATTGTGTCGTATCCCTCGGGCATGACTCTTAATCCCATGACAAAGTCCATGGAGATGTCAGATCATGGTTCCGTCAGAATGGGGAGCGGCTACAGAAGTCTGGGTGGTCGTGTGGGACGGTATCTTTGTCGTTGACACTTGTCGCAGGATTTGCAGAAGTTGGCCACGTCAGATTGCATCTTGTCCCATCAATAGTGTTTCGTCAGCTTCTTTAGCGTCTGGTCTTCTCCAAAATTTCCACCCAGACCAATGTCGTGGAATTCTTCAAGCAGCATGCGGCATATTTCGTTTAGGGGAATGACCACCTGGCGAGCAAATTGTCACCGCCAATAGGATGCATCGTACTTGAATTTTGCTTTGTCGTATCCGCCATGCCAGTTGTAGCCTTGTGTGAACAACTGCTCGAGATATGGATCTCGCTGCAGCTATAGTGTTCCTGCATCAACCATCAGATTTTTCCGGCGGCTGAGCGCGTCTGCTGAATTGGTTTAACCTTGCTGATAATCAATACCGTAGTCGAACCTGGATTTGAGGAAATCCATCCATCGGGTTTTACGTCGACTGACGTTTGGCTGCGTCTTCAAGTATTTGAGCATGTAGTGTTCAGTGTCCACATTTTTGGCATTGAAGAAAGCATCACCATGTTCTAAATGCATGCACAACTGCTAGCATCTCCTTCTTGTGCACGATGTAGTTGAGTTCTTGTCTGCACTGTTTTCTCAACATGTATGCGACCGGTTGCTCTCTGTTGCCATGGCCTGCACCGATGGCTTGATCTGAAGCCTCCGTAGCCATGACATAGTCTACGGTTGGATCGGCTAATCGTAGGGTTGTTGCCTTGGTCATAGCATTCTGCAAAGCGGTGAATGCTTCTTGTTTGCTGTCTCCCTAGCACCACTCATATCATTTTCTAGTGAGGTCGGAAAGAGGCCCTGAGACTCGGGCATAATCACGTAAAAATGAAGTTAGTAATTGTGGAAGCCAAGAAAAACTTGAAGGTCTTGAACGTTGTTTGGCGTCAGCCAACTAGCGACAACAGCCACTTTTTTTTTTATCCATGGTGATCCATCCACCGTTGATGACATGACACAAAAACTCGATTGAACGGCGACCGAAGTCGCACTTTGAGAGTTTTCTGAATATATTCTCTCTTTGAAATTTTCTAATTACTTTTCGAAGATGACCATCGTGCTCCTCCAGGGTGTGGCTATACACCAGGATGTCGTTGAGGTACACCAGGACAATCTCGTCGAGGTATGGGCTGAAAATGTTGTTCATCACTCCTGCGAGCGTCACCGGCGCATTCATAAGTCCAAATGGCATTACCGTGAACTGGAAATGCCTGTGACGATTTTGGAATGCCGTCTTCTTGATGTTGGCATCTGCCATGCGAATCTGGTGATAACCACTACGTGGATCGGTTTTGGTGAAAATTCGAGCCCCTTGGATTTGGTCAAAACGTTCATCGACTTGGGAAAGAGGGTAGCGGTTCTTGATGGTAGCGTCCTTCAATGCCCCATAGTCCACGCACATCCGCATTTTGTCAGATTTCTTTTTCACAAACAGATCGGGTGCGGTGTATGGTGACGTGGATGAGCGGATGAACCCCTGATTGAGCATCTCGTTGAGCTGCTTTTTCAATCCGTTCAGTTCGTGATTGCTCATCGGATGGGCCCTTCAAACTGTGGGTTGGCTGCCTAGTTTCAGCTTGATGCGATGGTCAATTTCCTGTTGAGGTGGTTTGGTTTTTGGGAGTTCGTCCGGCAAGACGTTCGCAAACTCTTGGATGAGTAGTGCGAACTCTTCGGAAACCATTGTGGAATTCGTTGATGCTAATGAGGTCGATGAGTCTGATGAGGCCGATGAGTCAGTTGCTGCCACTTCCTCTTCCTCCATCGGCTTGGGATGTACGAGCCACACACAAGCTCCTCATTGTATGGAGTACGTGGCCATGTTGAGCGGTATCCACTGCATGGGTTGTTACTTTTCGGCTACCACGGCTTCCTCTGCTACTTCCACCTGAAACTAAATATGCAAAAGAAGTGTAAAATAAATTAACCAGATGATGAAAGAAGCGTTATTGTTGGTATAAAAAAAAGAAAAGGAGGAAGTTTGTATCAAACAACATTTAGTGCATGAATCTTCCAAAAAAGTTAAACAATGAGCAACTAAAAAGGAGTTATGGAAAGGGTCTCAATCTATTGTGATAAAGAGTAAAGGTACATAGGATACACTTGCTTCATCCGGGCAATTGCAAGAAACACGATTAGTACCCTAATGCACTCTAATTTTGAATATTGTTTTTATTCATGTTATACTTTTGTAGCAGGAGGGCCGGTTCGGCCCTCCCTCCTCGCTGAAGCAAGGTGTGGTTGCGCACCACTCCTCGCGTCAGTGAGGGCTGGTTGACGGCCAGCACTTTGCTGGCCGCCGGCTAGCTGGCTGCCGGCCGGCTGGACGGCCGGCGGCCGGCCAAGTGACCGGCCGGCCACCAGCGGACCAGCCGCCAGCCGCTGATCGCGGACTCAGCCTGATCAGCGGCTGAGGGACCACAAGGGCCTCGAGGGCAAAGCCTTGTGGCCTCGCACCCTTGCCCCCCTTACAAGCAAGTAAATGAGGATGAGGGATAGGGGGAGCGAGGGTGAGAGCAAGGAGCAAGGTAAGCGCAGGAGAGGAGTCGGCATGAAATTGTCGATTGTGCATCGCATGCGACAATTTTGCGCCGACGCGTAAAAAACCAAGCTCGAGTTTGTTTAGGACAAAGTATGAGTTTCAAAACCGGAAAACTCATACGAATGCACAAATTCAAGATAAAAACCACGGGGTTGGTTCCCAAAACCAGGGATTAGGTTGAAAACGGACATGGACTTCCGGAGACTTGAAGTATTCGAGTCTCCCTACTCTGGGTCGTAGATGACGATTGTCCCTCAGTCCTGCAAAGGGGGTAAGCCCTTGACGCGGCGATTGTGCGTCGCACGCGACGATTTTGAGAACGCCATTCTGCAAGCTTTGACAAAATCTTCAGAGCAGGAGCTGGAGACTCGACCCGTTACACTGATTCTCAGAGCTTGACGACCCCTACGACTAAGGTTTCCACAATAACGGTGGCTACGACGCATATGAAACGCCGCCGACAGCTACAAGCAACAACAGAAACTCCATAAGTGATTACGACATCTACACTTCACGGATTGAGACGTTGTAAACTGCGTTAGAGGGCTGGGAAAAGGATCTACTTGGGGGAGCCTTTTACTTCCAGCCTCTCCTCACCTCCAGGGAGCTAGAGGGAGTTTTGTAGGACGGGACGGGGAGTTCCCACCCTCAAAAACCACAAAATCCTCCCCATGTACAAGACTCCTTCCTCCTTTCAACTTATTTTCCTAAGACTAGGGACTCTCACGACCTGAGAGCATCCTAAAAAGAAGGAGGGTGTTACCTTGAAGGGTTTTGACTGCACTCAGATGCCGCCGGTTCAAGGAAGACGCCGCAAAGGGGCGCAAGGTGCACAAAAGACTCAAGAGGAGGCGAAGGAAGACAGAAGACAAACGGAGGAAAAGAAGTTAGAAGAGGGAGTATAGGAGTTGCTAGGACTTGCTAGAACTTCTTTCCCTTTCTTTGTCTTTGCTTTGTGAGCGGCACTCATATTCTTTTTGTCAGTTCCTTGCACTCTAATTTTCTGTTTTACTGGGTACTAGCCCTTGCCAATCGCCATGAGTCACGGCTTAAGAAGACTAGCTCCGGAAACCACGCCCTTGAGCCGACGTGGCGGCCTAGGAACGTAGAAATTGGATTTATAATTGCCTCACCGATCGTGAGAGCAAGAATTAGGCAGCGATTCCTCCTCAAACTTATGAGGTGGCCCTCACAACAATCTTCACGTGCTAGTTGCACGGGCGACGAGATGGCAAGTATCGGAATGTCCAAGACCAACAAGGACAAGGTGGTGACGGCCTCACCGCACGCCCCCGGCGGACTCCAAAAATTGGGAGCTGCCACCGCGAGCACAGTTGCCAACCCAAAGGTAACCTACGTCGGTTGCCTAAGGCAACCGACGTCAACCTCAGCAACACAGAGAAGCGTGCGGATGCCATAAACTTGCTCGACAAGCACGTCGACGTGCATGTGGGCAAACCCCACGCGATAGACGACGCGATGGAGGAGGATCTCCCGGACGGGGACCCCGACAAAGAGCACGATGCCGACGATGGCAAAGGGGACGAGGATCGCGATCATCGCCATCATCGTGTGGCAAACTCAAGCTGATTACTCAAGAAGGATAAGGCACTCACCGCATCGCCTGAAGCTGCCAACGGCAACAAGATTATCGAGAGTAGCAAAGGCGTCAAAAGCAACAACATGGGAAGTTCCCGCAAGAACAAGCCGGACGACGTCACCGCAAAGGCAAATTGCAAAGACCGCCACAGGCTTGCAGAGTTTGCTCCTAAGGCAGCGGGCCGACTCAAGATCACCACCGACGGTAGAGGTACGGCACCACTCGAGGAGTGGGGACGGACCCCCCTTCCTACCATGTGGCCGCAATGGGACAGGGCAATGTCCACTCACGCGCCGTCACTGAAGACAGTCTCCTCCAAAAGGTGGGACTCCTGGGAGGAGTGTATGCGAATTGTACCCTCCTGCACTGGGTAAAGGTGCACCGACAACGCGAGGCCCTGGAGGCTATCGCCAATGCTCTGATGACATCACAGCTCAAGTTCGCGTTTGCCAACCTGCTCGCCCACATCGGGCAGAGCATCACGGAACCCAACCGTGATCACCAGTTGCAGCACCTGGCCGCCCATGAGGCAAGCCACCGATGAAATGACCTCGACAAGGCCTTGCAGAGCGTGACCCACGTGTGAATGCAACAGCATGTGCAGCACGCCACAACTTTAGATGCCACTGCCGGTGGTAGCAATGACTTGCCTACCTCGATGAATTTGGGGCTGGTCATGAACACGTCCCTCCTCCACAGTGTGGAGATCTTCTGGAAGGGCGTAAAGCTGACTGACTAGCTGAACCACATGGAGCATGTCCTACGCTTCCACAGGGCTCCACTCAGTCAGTTGGGCGACCTTGCCACGGCGCGGCTTGAAGACAAGCTCTTCAAGTACATGGTCAAGGATTGAAGTACGCAGAGGCCTCACCTTGAGTGGCAGCCCATGTCGTGGGAAGCCTTGTGCGCAATCATGCGTAAGAAGTGTACCCAATGTGAGGAGGTGTAGCGGGCCTTCGACAAGATCAAGGAATTCAGGCAGCTGGGTAACTCGCTTGAGGCCTACTTGAGCAAGTTTACTACGCTCGTGGAGGAAGCCAAAAGCTTCACCAAGAGCGACGCTACCTAGACCTTCAAGTACCTAGAGTGCTTGCCGCTATAGTACTTGCACAATGGTCTTGCCAACAAGAAGCAAAAAGATAAGACCACCACGACCGCAATGGGCCAAGCTTGGACAAGCTGGAGGGCGTTGTGAGTCTACATGAGCGAAGTTTATTCGGCGAACTAGAAGCACTACTCGGATGCACGACCGAATGTGCGTGTACAACAAGGCCACGATGCATGCATGGATGCTAAAGAGGCTAGAGGGACAGCCATGCAGTGCGGTAAGGTCAAGGGCAAGCAGCCGGTAAACCCCCTCGGCCAAGAAGACTGGTGGGAACAAGCCCGCCAACCAAAAGTGTGGCCGCAACAATGACAAGCTGTAGGTGGCACGCGAGCGTTGTAACACGGCCTTCCGCGAGGGACTACGCCACAACTCCAAGCAACCCAGACACTTCAGGGCTCACTGCCCTGAGGCTGCAGGTGGTGGACGAGAGGCCTCGGCATAAGCCGCAACAGCGGCACCTCGTGGGGAGGGTGCAGTAGGAGGCCGCGGACAAGGCCGTGGACAGTGTAACGATCGTGGCAATGGGTCCGGATGTGGTAACGGACAAGGCCGTAGGGCGGGTTTTCTCAACCTTTGAGTGACGTTAGTGGGGACCACTCAATGGTAAAATTGGATCACGAGTGTGGGTTCTTTTTTCAGATGAGGATGTTAAACAAATAGTTTAAATTTTTTACGAGTTCAAATTTCTCTGTTCTTTTCTCCCCTCTCTTTGAACCTCATTTTGCACCTGCTAATCGACATTGCCCACTAAATCTTGCATCGTCAAACGAGATGCATGACTGAACCTGCTTAGTGGTGGCGACACCGACCACTATGCAAGAATTATATAACACAATGATTGAAGAAAACGCCCTCAAAGTGATGAGTTCAATCACATTCGCTGTACCTTTAGTCGAGGATTTCAACCCAGTGAAGTTTAAACACTGGAAGGTGCTAGCCGAATTCACGGGTGCCCACAAGACGTGGACTAGAGAAGGTGGATTATGGGAGATGCAACGTCCACCATCTAGATTCCGTGTTTATCACAAATGCAGCTTGTCATCGTCGAGCATGTTCACTCAGAAGAGTGGAGCCAACATGACGATGTAGTTCAAAGGACACCTAGCTCGTGCTCCCGTGAACATACTTGCTGATACTGGAGGAGATGACCCCTTTGTTAGCCTTGGCTTTATCCAACAGGTTGGCCTGAAGTATGAGCCATCGAATGGCGCAGTTGTCGTCGGTGACAACCATACGGTACCCGTGATTGGTACTTGAAAAGCAAAAAAAATTATGCAAGGGAAAACACAGAGTGTCACGTTGAAGGTACCCAACCTTCTTGACCCATTTGATGTGGCGCTAAACAATCCCTGGATCCATAAAACAAGGCTCTAATGTTCTTTGAATCAAAGTGTTTGATCCTCCAAAAAGGACATCGTTGCTTTACATTGATTCCAAATACGGATTATCACCATCCCAACTCAAAGTCCATGCTAGCTTGTCTACGATGCAGGTCAAGAGACGTATTCAACAAGGTTGTTGATACTTCTTGGCTCAAGTGCAAAAAGTGGAGGATGACGTGAATGGAGACACGCCACAAGAGATCAAATCTCTATTGGCGGAGTTCTCGAATGTATTCCAAGACCCACCAGCTGGGCATCTACCAGAAAGACACATGGACCACACAATTCCGCTGCAACCTGAGGCGACTCCTCCGTTCAGACCCATGCATCACCTTAGTCCAGTAGAAAGGCGAGAGGTCGAACGCCAAATAAAAGAGTACCTTGCAAAAGGATGGATCTAGCCAAGTAGCTAGCCGTAGGGTACATTGATCCTTTTGTGAACAAAAATGACGGTGGTTTATGCATGTGCGTGGATTCCTGGGTGTTGAACAAGCTAATGGTGAAAAATTGATTCCCTTTACCGCGGATTGAGGACCTTTTTGACCAACTCCAAGGGGCCAAAGTGTTCTCGTCCTTGGATTTGTCTCAAGGGTACCGTCAAATGCACATCACAGAAGATGATGTGCCCAAAACCGCATTTTGAATGCACATGGAACACTATCAGTTTCAAGTGTCATGCTTCGGGTTTACAAATGTCCCGGTGACCTTCGAAGGAGAAATGAACCGAACGTTCACCAAGCAACTTGGTCAGTTTGTCTTGGTTCACCAGGACGACATCGTGGTTTTCTCCAAATCAATGGAAGATCACATAGAACATCTGCGTGAATTCCTTGCAATCCTTCGAGAACAGAAGTTCTATGCGAAAGTGAGCAAATGTAATTTTGCACAATGTAAGCTTGAATACCTTGGACACATCGTCGGCAAGGACGGCATCCGTGTCGACCCACGAAAGGTCCAGCCATTGTAGACTGGCCACGCCCGGAAAATGTTGGACAGATTCGGTCTTTCCTCGGTCTTGCAAACTACTTTTGACGGTTTATGCAAGGATATTCGACCCTGGTAGCACCGCTAACCAGGTTCACACGAAAAGACGTGCACTGGGAATGGACATCTGATTGCGAGAACGCTTTTCTCAAAGTCAAAGAGTTTCTATCCACAGTGCCCGTCCTAGGTCTTCCGGATCCATCGCAACCATGGGAGGTTCGATGTAATGCGTCGGTAGTAGGACTCAAAGCCGTCCTCATGCAAAACGGTCACCCATTTGCGTATGAGAGCCAAAACCTCATCCCCGCAAAAACCCGGTACATGACTGGGGATCAGGAGCTCCTTGTGGTAGTACAAGCTTTCAAGATGTGGCATTGCTACCTCGAGAGTATTGAAGGGGATGTGATGATCGTGACCGACCATAACCCATTGGAGTTTCTCCAAACACAACCAAACCTGTTAAGATAACAGGTGCGATGGAACGGATACTTGAGTCGATTGTCGTTCACATGGAAATATCGGCCAGGACACATCAATGCGGCCGATCCATTAAACCGACAGCCTATGGAAATCAAAGCAACCACCGAGGTCGGTGGGTGTTTTATGGCCATGGCAACAACAACAGTACAAACACTAGATTCCCCAAAACCCCTACGGCAACCACTACAAGAGATTATCCATTACAACAGTTTTGTAAATAGGATCCGGATAGGATACTATGTGGATTCTTGGTTTCAAGACTCTCAGAATTTGGATAAGTATGGATTGGTGGAGGCCGCAAGAATCTTCTGGCACGGAGAACAAATTGTTGTGCCATACTCGGGAGACCTTCGAGCAAAGATTATCTCCCATTTCCACGACTCGCCAATCGCACGTCATGTGGGACCTCGAAAGACTGGACAGGCACTCTTAGACCATTATTGGTGGCTAGGATGGAGTGTCCATGTCCGTAAGTATTGCATGACATGCAACCCATGTCTTCTGAATAAGGCTATAAACAAGAAGCCTGTTGGACTCCTCCAACAGCTTCCTATTCCTGGGACTCCATGGGAGTGCGTCAGTATGGACTTCATTACTGATCTTCCAGACACGGCTCGTGGCCACGATGCAATACTAGTGGTTGTGGATATTCTGACGAAGATGACACACTCCATTCCTACAACCACTGAGGTGAACGCAAATGAGACCGTTTGTCTCTTCTTTGATGGTGTCGTAAAGTACCACAGTTTGTCGCTGAGCATTATCTCCGATCGAGATAAAAATATTACTTGTAAGGTCCGGCAAAAGATGCATGAGTAGTTCGGCAGTGAGTCACAAATGTTGACAGCATTTCACACTCAAACTGACGGACAAACAGAGTACATGAACCGCACTCTAGAAAAAATGCTTCGCATGTACGTGGACCCTGCCATGCATGACTGAGACAAATTCCTAGCACCGACAGGGTCTGCGGTGAATAAGATGGTGAACGAGTCTACATAGTTCACACCGTTTTTGTTGAATAGTGGTCGGTACCCTCTTCATTCGTGAAGAGTGCGAGTACAAGAGGACAGGTTCCTTGTGCTCAAGCCTTTGCCGAGCGCATAAACTCCTTGTTACAGGAGGCAAAGGGTCACCTTCAAGTTTCTCAGCAACGACAAAAGGCATACCCTAGTAATCGTTAATTTCAATATTATTATTTCCTACACTAGTTGAAATCCGTAAAAAACGAACCTTCGTCGAATTCAAAAGAACAACCTAAATAACTACAAAAGTCATTCGTCGAATTCAACGAACTACCTACTCTCTTTTGTTTTACTTTCACCAGGGTTCATGAGCAAATGTTTTTCTCACATCCAAGGCCTTGTGTGTGTGTTTTTTTTAGGGTCGGTGTTCAAGTGTGGTGCGAGAGGCCGAATCCGGTCTGACAGTTCAATTGCGACCAGCCAAACTCTACCAATCTGGCCGTTCGGAGTTCCGAGCGACTGATTTGACCGTTCGGAACTTCAAATGGCCGAGCTAGCTTCAAAACATGCCTGAAAAAACACTTAACTAGACTTTCCGTCGAAAGAAAGAAAAACTCACTTGCTCTGTTTGTCGAATTTAACGTAACACCACCCTTTTTTTGACAAAATCAAAAGTACACCCTAAATAATTCCAAAACAGTTAAACCTTTGTCAAATTAACTAGGCAAGAGCTCATTCGTCGAATTCAATGATCACTGGGGTATGCCGACAAAAGTCGCCGTGAGGTCTCGTTTGACATCGGTGACATAGTGTTACTTAGCACTAAGAATATTTGGCTGAAGTCGTCAGGGGCGCAAAAAAATCTACCGAAGTGGATTGGGCCGATTCCCATCATTGCACGCATCGGGCCAGTGGCATACCGATTGCTGCTTCCGTCGAGTATGAAGTGTTTCATGTGAGCCTGTTGGCTCCATACACGGCACTAGGAACCGTTCAACCACCACCGGCTGTCCTTGCTGCCAATGGCCAATAGGAGGTACTTCGCCTACTCGAGCACCGAGAGCGTACTCTCCGGTTGCGGGTTGTTAGGGAATACCTCGTTCATTGGGCCGGGTGTGGACCTGAACATAACTCATGGGAGCCCAAATCTCGGTTGTCCACAAGGGTGGTCAACGAGTATTGGTGCGAGGTGGTAGCTTACACGGATCGACGCGTGTCTGGGGGCACCACCTAGATGGGAAAAAGGTGAACAACATTCCCGCAGGGCGGTATTCATGGACTACAACCATAGGAGGTTGGGGACGCCCAACATGGTTGTCGCTCGGACGCTCAAGCATAAAGGGGGGAGGTCACCGGTCGTGCTAACCAACAAGCTGCACCTTAGATCCAAGTGCCATGAACGTGTTCATGTTTAGATGGTGATTGAAATGACTAAATTATCTTTCACAATGTTGATGACTCACTAACTAACAATTGTGCTTGTTGTTCATGAACCGAGAGGGTTCATAATGAGTGGGGAGGAATGTAGCAGGAGGGCTGGTTCGACCCTCCCTCCCTGCTGAAGCGAGGGGTGGTTACGCACCACCCCTCGCGTCAGTGAGGGCTGACCAATGGCCAGCACTTTGCTGGCCGTCGGTTGGCTGGCTGCCGGCTGGCTGGACGGCAGATGCCCGGCCAACTGACCGGCCGGCCACCAGCCGACCAGCCGCCAGCTGTCGATAGCGGCCTGAGCCTGATGGGCGGCTGAGGGGCCACAAGGGCCTCGAGGGCAAGGCCTCGTGGCCTTGTGCCCTTGTCCCCCCTTGCCCTCCTTGCAAGCGAGCAAGCAAGGACGAGAGATAGGGGGAGCGTGGGCAATTCACGAGAGGAGTCGATGCGAAATCGCCCAACGTGCCTCACACGGTACGATTTCACACTGACGCATCAAAAATGAAACTTGAGTCCGTTTAGGACAAACCATGACTTTCGGAACCGGAAAACTCATGCGAATGCACGAGTTCGAGGTAAAAACCCCCGGTTTGCGTCCCAAAACTAAGGGTAAGGTTAAGAACGGAAATGGGCCTCCGAAGACTCAAAGTATTTGAGTCTCCCTACTTTGGGTCGTTGATGACAATTTCCCCTCACTCCTGCGAAGGGGGTAAACCACTAACGCTGACGGAGAACGCCATTCTGCAAACTCCGACGATGACTTCAAAGCAGGAGCTCGAGACTCAACCTATTACAATTTTGATGATAAAAAGTTGCTTTTGCATTATTTTTGTATACCCTTAAATTTAACGTTAACCAAGGCTAGAAACAATGAATTCAACAAACAGTCCATTTTCAGTTTTTCCGTTTTGACGAATTTTTATTGGAGTCTTCCAAGTGTACCTCCTCGTCAGCCTCGATCGTAGCCTTGGCTAGCAGCAAGGCTGACAAGGAGGCTGTCGCCAAGCGTGACGATGAGGTTGTCACCAAGCCTGATGATGAGGTTGTTTCAGGCTTCAAGCTCTTGAAGAGCGAAACAGGAGGTCAGGATATACTCAGTACAGGTTTTTTGTACATGAAATAGAGATACCAAGAAGTAGTGAACATAGGACTCAGGGCTGCATGAAGGAATTTGCTAACTGTGGCATGTTGAATTCAAATGTTTAATATTAGAATTATTTCGTAAAGCCTTTAATTTGATGTAAACTTCATTTTTGACAAATTTCAACCAAGGTCAAAATAGTTAAGTTTGAAATCAAAGTAGAGCAGGGTAATAAGCGATCTACATTCTACAATTTCCATTAAAAAGGTTGAAGAAACCCATACCTCTATGGTGGAAACTGCTATTAACACACTATTATCACACGCTAGAATAGTAGAGAAATTTATTGGTTTGAAAAACGTTGAGATAGAAAACATCAATAATGACAATGATAATCATGATCTACATATTCCTTATATTAGAATGATGTGTATAGCTGCCATGAATATGGTATGCAAAGAACTTGTTTTATTTCCATCCCTAGAATAATTGATATAACATTGAGCATGCCCGCTGCCTTTGAACTTAAGAAGTCAAATAAAATAATTCATGCCTTTGGAAGACCAATCAGAAGCTCGTTTCAGTGATTTTGATGCTGAAAGTGTGAGTCAAAATTGGCCGAGATACTGGAAGAGTTAAAGAAAGATGCCAATGTCGCTACTTCCATTGTCGTCTCCCGCCCCACGCACGGACAAGAGCCTTTCACTCTTACCCATTGCTGTTTCCTGGGGCATTTTCTGCGACTTCTCCCCTTTTGGCCTGTTGGTTGCTACATAACTTGCGAGCAATGTGCCAAAACTGGCAATTGCTCGTCAGATGTCTGGTTTGAGGCTGTTGTAGTGAAAATGAAGCTCTTCGAGGGCGATGTCTGCACCAATTGTGATCTTGCAGAATCTTTGCGTGTACTCTGTCATGGTGGACTGCTAACGGAGACGTTGGAGCTTGTACTAAGCGTCACACTACTCATTGTACAATCCAAATCGAGCAAGCATCGCGCATGAGAACTCGTTCTAGACAGTTGGTGGGATAAGCATATCTTGCCATTGCCGGTTGATCTGCTCCAAGGGTAGAACACCTACAGTTGGCGATATGAGACGGGCACCGTTGGCCGTCGCCGAGGCCCCGCCAATCTCCTGCTGCCATTGGATGGTCTTTACATTAGACCACCAATTTAGTGCGGTGCCATGCAAGATTGTGGCCCCGAGGTCAATCGTTTTTATTGTTGTTGACCCCAGCAGTGGTGAAGTATGTTGATTATGATAGTGACAATACACGCAAGTGACCTCTTGACTCTTCACACACACACACACACACATCATCACTACAGGTGAATGATTTGGACTAAAATCTCTCTAGTGCAAAGCTGTGATGCAACAGGGAGCACACAGTTGTGGCAACACTATCAAGTCATCGAGTGGTGGCAACAGCACCAAGACCAATCTTATGGAGAGCCAAATTGTAGTGATGTTGCACATTGTTACATTCTAGGATGGGGCACACACTTATTGGAGTGCATGCACCACATACACTCGTGATGTAGGTGGTTTCTCAATCTCTTGCATGTTTTCAGCTTAGTGAGCCGGGCTGTTGATCCCTCGGGACCACATGTCCGGTTCGTACCGGCGTGTGAGAAACCGCCTGGAGTACTCATGCTCCAGGGTCAGGTTCGATCCCTTGGTGGCGTCCGGGCCCCATGTCGAGAGCCTCGCGTGGGTGGCCCGGTCAACGAGTACTTACCACTTCGCTCGCTCCTAACTCACTCACATGTTCAATGGTCTTTACCCTCTCTTGCACAAAGTGAGCTTGCCCCACCCGATCCATGGCTTCACTCTCATGCTTGCCTACTTGCCTATCCTAGCAACTACGGTAGCCTACTGGAATCAGAGCAAGAGGGAACGTCCCTCTTTGCTACGCTCCTGAGACCTCATCGGGCCACTCTTACAATGCGGGTGATCCTGTCCAAGTTCACTTAGTGCGACGGCGTCACCTTTCAACAGCCGCCGTCCCCTGGGCCCTTCTTCGGCCTCCTCGTGCATTTTGACTACGGTGTGGTCACGTGCGCAACCCCTGCCATTCAACAGTCGCGTGAACGTATCTTATCCGGTCGCAGCACCCGGTGCACCCACAACTCCCGGGGTGCACTGAACCTCTGCAGTCGTAGGCTTGGCCTCTTCTCGGCCTCAGCACAAGCATTGACCACACTGTGGTCTTTGCTACCGCCCTCGTTCCCCGGCAGCCGCTTCCGTGTCCTTCAGCCTCACTACACCGCACCCTCCATCCACGTGAAGGGAGGGAGGGGGGGCTCACGCTGTGCTCCCACCGCAGCACACACGGCATCAGCAACTCTTCGCTGACATCCTCATCTCTTCTTTCTCTCAGCAGTTGAGCTCTACCTGGCTCCGTGCGTTCGTTGAGTACACCCCGGGTGTCGGAAAAGGAGCCATTCGGCTCAGTTTCAGGTCCACAGGAACAAGTTCCATGATACTACCAGATGCCTGCTCCGATCTTCAATCGAACTTCACCATTGGAAAGATCAGGTGGCAAAATGTCTACGATCCAAGCTTCAGGCCAATCCAACGGTCGGATTGGGAGATATGAATTTTCGATGTTTTCGGGGTCATCGACCGCCGATATCCGGGTGACCATGGGCGATGGCTCCATGCCTTAGCCTGAGAAGAGAAAAAGGCAAGAGGTCCAGGGTCAAGACCTGATGGGAGAAATATCAAAAAAGGTCCTTGATTCTTGGGTTGCCTTGTCAGAGTGTGCTGACTAGGAAAAAGGTACCTCTCCTTACTTTTTAGGTGAGGTGAGATCCTTGTGTGCTAGCCATGGACACATGGCGATTCTCCATGGGATTGTGGGTTATGTGACCACTAGGAGTGTGCCATGAGAGCATTTCCTAGCTCTCTAGGTCTTGTGTGAGTGGTCAGCCTGATTGCTAGGCTAATTTCCTCCCTTGTGTGAGATTATGGACTCTAGTGTGTGAGCCTTAGCCTCCATGGCTAAGTGGTGTGGCTTGTGAGAGGGCTGACTTGCCCAAGCTCTAGCTCTATATGTACTCCATCATTATGGGTGATTCAAAAACCATTCTTTAGCACAAGTGATGCCCTTCCAGTCCCACATGCTCACTGCTCCAAGGCTCCCTCTCTCCTCCAGTTCCAAAACTTGGTATCAGAGTCAAGTTCTACCACTTTCAGCCAGCACAGGCCGTCACTTTGAGAGTGACGGGTTGGGATGAAACCTTCACCAAATTCAACGATTAACCATGGATCTTGAAGTTCAAGAGACAAGCTTCCCAACTAGCCCAAGATCGCAAAGATCCAACGGTCGGATTGAGAGTTATGCTCCAAACGAGGTCGGCTAGGGCTACACTCTTCTCTCTGAGTAAGACTATCGCCTTATGATGACCATAACTCTCTTGTTTCTTTGTCAAATTTAAAAATTAGCACATACGAATTATAGTATTTTTCCTAAGCTTTCCATTGGTGCAAAAATATTTGCATTCCATCAGTATGTTTGGGAGAAACGCCGTTTACAAGCTGGCTGGTGTGAGCTGGAGTAGGAGCAGAAGCATACCCTGTTTTCAAAAGGGCATATCTTTCAAAATCCCTTCTTCATGACCCTATTTTATGGGTCTATCTGAAAGGTTTTGAGCTGAAATTTTCAGTGGTGGGCTTCGTTTTTCCAAATTCCCAGTCCGCTGGCATCTACAGTCCATTTTCTGTCAGACAGATTTCTTGCAGAAGCAGCGGCAGAAGCAGGGGTAGCGCCGCCACTCAAGGGCAGCGCTGAGCATCACCAAGGCTCAAAATGGCAGCAGCAGGCGTGGTAACAACAGCCCAGCCCTTGGAGAGGCTGGAAGGATGCGCCAAACTCACGTTTTGGAAGATCCGTACCCGCCTCCTTTCGGAGGAGAGGGGCTTGTGGGAGGTGGTGAGCGGCGACGAGCGCGCTCCGCCTCCACAGGCAAAAGGCATCACCGCAGCAGAGGTGGTGGCACGGAAGACGCCGCAGAAAGGTGCAGCAGATGCAAGTTCATCTACAACTGCTGCGGCGGCATATGAGGAGTGGAAGAAGAAGGACAGGTAGGCTTACAGGCTGCTTGTCAACACCATCTCCAACCGGCATCTTCAGTACGTGAGTAACAAGGCTACTGCAAAAGAGGGGTGGGAGACGTTGTGCAAGAAGTATGAGAGCAAGGATCCTACATTCCTCATGCTTTTGGAGGAGAAGATGATGGCGTTGAAAATGCAGGGTGGTGAAGGGATGGAGGCGTACTTGGACAGGGCAAAGGAGCTGGCGAAGCAACTGAAAGCGGCCGGCAACCCTGTGGAAGACACGGGCTTCATCCTTCTCTTGCTGAGGGGACTCCCAACGAGCTATGACACGGTGCGAGAAACGTTGGAGTGCCAGCCATCTCTCGACCTCGACTTCATTTGCACGCACTTGGTGCAGGTAGAGCTGCATCGCAATGCCGCAAAATGCAATGGTGGCAGCAGTAGCAGTGAAGCAACTTTTGATGGCGATGGGCTCACGCAACCAGCAGTAGCAGCAGTCCGAGCATCATAGAGGCAAGAAGAAGGGTAAGTGCCACTATTGCCAGAAAGAGGGGTACTACAAGAAAGAGTGTTTCAAGTTCAAGAGGGACCAGAAGGAGGAGCAGTAGCAGCAGCAAAAGCAGCAATCTCCATACCAACAGCAGTAGCAGTCACAGCAACGTAAGCTGCAGCAGCAGCAGTAGAATCAGACCGGCGTGCGCCATTTTAGCAATATGAACGCCGCCAAGGAGGTGCGCGACCGCCTCTTCATGGCGAAGTCTGACATGTCGTAGAAGGAGAAGGCGGATCTGGTGTGGTACAAGGACTCTGGGTGTACCAAGAGTCTGACGCACCACAAGGAGTGGTTTACGCAGCTGCTCTCCATTCCCCTTCGTCCGATAGCTTTGGGTGATGATCAGGTAGTCTATGCTGAGGGGATTGGGATTGTGGAGATGTGGTTGGAGACCCCGCTTGGCATTGAAGTGGAAGTGTTCCATGGCGTGCTGTATGTACCTGATACTGCGTTCAACCTTCTCTCAGTGTCCTCTCTCACCAACACAGGACTACGAGCCGTCTTTGACGACGACTATGGCTACATCCTCGACAAGGAAACTGGAGAGGGGTTGGCCAAGTTGATGAAAGAAGGCGACATGTACCGCCTGCTGGGGGCAACCAAGATCCCGCGCGAGTAGAGTCTTGCAGCAATGGTGTAGGCCACAGATGGCAAAATCTGGCATGCGCGCTACGGCCATAACGGCATGCGCGCCTTGCAACAACTTCAAACAAAGCAGATGGTGCGTGACTTACCCACCATTTGTAACTTTGAGCAGCAGTTGTGCATCGGCTGTTTGGAGGGGAAGCAGCATCGTGAGGCGTTCTCTGGAGCAGGGGAGCGCATGAAGGAGGTGCTGGAGCTGGTCCACATGGACTTGTGTGGCCCGATGCAGACCCAGAGCTTTGGAGGCTCTAGGTATTTTCTCACATTCATTGATGATTTCAGCCGTTACACTGTTGTGTACTTCCTTTCCTCCAAGGACCAGTGCTTTGACAGGTTCAAGGAATTCAAGGCCATGGTGGGGAACCAGACTAGCGAGAAAATCAAGGCGCTGCGTAGCGACCGTGGTGGAGAGTACTTGAGCAAAGAGTTCCAGGACTACCTCGCAGCAGCAGGCATACAGGCGCAACACACCGCACCATACTCGCCGCCCCAGAACGGCGTAGCAGAACGCGCCAACCGCACCATCGTTGAGTCGGCGCGCTCCATGCTGCACGCGGCTCGGCTCACCTACGACTTTTGGGCGGAAGCAGTGAGCCCTGTGGTGTACATCAAGAACCGCAGTCCAACCAAGGCCCTGGAGTAGATGACGCCGTACAAGGCATGGTTTGGCAAGAAGCCGAGCGTGGGTCATCTTCGCGCGTTTGGCAGTTTGGCACACATGCACGTGCCAAAGGAGAAGCGGCAAAAGTGGGACGCGAAGAGCGCATAGATGCTGATGATTGGCTACGACGTGGCAAGTAAGGCGTATCGTCTTTACGAGAGGGAAACAGGCCATGTCATCATCTCCAGGGATGTCGTCTTCAACGAGAGCAACGTCATCGGCACCAACACTGTCTGTGAAGAGGCAGCAGAAGCAGCAGCTGACGAGGTAGTAGGAGCAGATATTCTTCCTGACCCAGTCTCTCCTGATCCTTCATCCACTGTGACAATGGGAGAACCAGTCCATTATCCCATGTCCGATGCAGCAGATACAGTGGCCTTATCAACAGAAGGAGAGGAAGAAGATGCACCACCATCAGCATAAGAAGTTGTGCCAGCAGCACCACGCCAGCCGCTTGCTAACGCTCCAGTACGAGGTCGCAGGTACCCTCTCAGGGTGCGCTACAAGCCTGGTGAGAGCTGGCATTTCTAGATGCTCCAAAAACTAGACAAGATGAACGTCGCAGTTGCAACAGACTCTGATGAGCCAACGTCGTACAAGGAGGCCATGGCTACACCAGATGTAGCAGATTGGGAGCAAGCTGTGCAGCATGCGATACTGTCGCATCTCGACAACGGTACGTGGGAGCTGACTGAGCGTCCACCTGGACGCAAGGTACTCAAGTGCCAGTGGGTGTTCAAGAAGAAGAGGGGTACAGATGGCAACCCTCAAAAGTACAAGGCAAGGCTGGTCGCCAAGGGATACTCGTAGCAGGAAGGCATCAACGACACGGAAACCTTTGCTCCTATTGCAAATTCTGCCTCTGTGGGCACGCTCCTTTCCTATGCAGCAGCAGAGGACTTCGAGATTCACCACATGGACGTCAAGACAACGTTCCTGAATGGTGACCTCAAAGAGGAGATTGACATGGAGCAGCTGGAGGGGTTCGTCATGGATGGCCAAGAGCACCTGGTTTGCAAGCTGCAGAAGTCGTTGTACGGCCTCAAGCAAGCGTCGCGTGCTTGGAACCAGAAATTGGATGCGGCGCTGTAGTGCATGGGGTTTGAGCGCAGTGAGTGTGACTATAGCGTCTATCGCTGGCAGCATGGTCATGAGCTCCTCCGCATCATCGTGTATGTAGATGACATGCTCCTCCTTTCCAATAGCATGTCTGCATTGCAGGAGTTCAAGGTGGCCATGCAAGAGCGCTTCCAGATGTCTGATCTCGGGGAGGCATCATACTTCCTCGGTATTTAGATCACGCGTTACCGCAAATCATGCTCTCTCTCGCTGCAACAGAGCCGCTACATCAAGGATGTCTTGCAGCGGTTTGGCATGGCAGAGGCCAAACCGATCGGCACGCCGCTGGAGACGCGGCAATACCTCGTGAGCTTCAATGGAGAAGCAAATGCAGGTGCGCGGCAGAAGTACCAGAGCGCCGTCGGCAGTCTCATGTACCTGATGCTGGCAACCAGGCCGGACCTCGCACAGGCTGTTAGCGCTGTAAGCCAGCACATGGCTAATCCCGGACCTGAGCACCAGAAGGCAGTGAAGCAGATCTTCCGGTACCTTACTGGAACCATCAACATTGGCATCACCTACAACGGTAACGACAACAACATCATCGGCTATACAGATGCAGATTGGGCTTCAAACCCTGAGGACCACAAGTCCATCTCTGGACATGTATTCCTCATGAATGGAGGGGCCATCAGCTGGTGCAGCAAGCGGCAGGTGGTCATGGCCACCTCAAGCACGGAAGCTGAGTACGTCTCTTTCAGTTTCGGAACCAAGGAAGCCGTTTGGCTTCAGCGTCTCATGGTAGAGATGAGTGGGAGTGCAGCAGTTCGAGTTCCTGTGCGCGTCGACAACCAAAGCGCAATCGCACTTGCCAAGAACCATGAGCACCATGCACGCACCAAGCACATTGACATCGCATATCACTTCATCAGGCATATGGTGCAGGAGGGTGCTATCAAGCTGGAGTTTACTCCAACTAGCAAGTAGGTCACTGATTTCTGCCGCAAGCCAGTGACCCGTGAGAAACAGCAATTGTGCATGAAGGCATGTGGACTCAGCCCACTCTGACTGCGGCAAAGTGGGAGATTGTTGGAAAAGGAGCCATCCGGCTCAGTTTCAGGTCCACAGGAGCAAGTTCCAGGAAACTACCAGATGCCTGCTCCGATCGTCAATCGAACTTCACCATTGGAAAGAGTAGGTGGCAAAATGTCTACGGTCCAAGTTTCAGGCCGATCCAACGGTCGGATTGGGAGATATGAATTTTTGAAGTTTTTGGAGTCATCGACCGCCGATATCCGGGTGACCATGGGCGATGGCTCCATGCCTTAGCCTGAGAAAAGAAAAAGGCAAGAGGTCCAGGGTCAATACCTGATGGGAGAAATATCCAAAAAGGTCCTTGATTCTTGGATTGCCTTGTCAGAGTGTGCTGACTAGGAAAAAGGTACCTCTCCTTACTTTTTAGGTGAGGTGAGATCCTTGTGTGCTAGCCATGGACACATGGCGATTCTCCATGGGATTGTGGGTTATGTGACCACTAGGAGTGTGCCATGAGAGCATTTCCTAGCTCTCTAGGTCGTGTGTGAGTGGTCAGCCTGATTGCTAGGCTGATTTCCTCCCTTGTGTGAGATTATGGACTCTAGTGTGTGAGCCTTAGCCTCCATGGCTAAGTGGTGTGGCTTGTGAGAGGGCTGACTTGCCCAAGCTCTAGCTCTATATGTACTCCATCATTTTGAGTGATTCAACAANGGGATTGTGGGTTATGTGACCACTAGGAGTGTGCCATGAGAGCATTTTCTAGCTCTCTAGGCCATGTGTGAGTGGTCAGCCTGATTGCTAGGCCGATTTCCTCTCTTGTGTGAGATTATGGACTCTAGTGTGTGAGCCTTAGCCTCCATGGCTAAGTGGTGTGGCTTGTGAGAGGGCTGACTTGCCCAAGCTCTAGCTCTATATGTACTCCATGATTTTGAGTGATTCAACAGCCATTCTTCAGCACAAGTGATGCCCTTCCAGTCCCACATGCTCACTGCTCCAAGGCTCCCTCTCTCCTCAAGTTCCAACACCAGGCACCTCACTCATTGCCTCTTGGCAGCAAATGCACCTGCACTTCTTCTACTTTTTACCTCCCCTTCTCCACCTGCTGTGACCCGGCTCTCTCATGCCCACATAGTGCACAGTCCTCTCTTGGACTTGAGGTGCAGCAGCTGCCTCACCACCTTAGATCACCCCCATCGTCTCAGACTACCTGCTTGGCAGCCGAGCGTTCGGCGTCCTAGCTTCCACTTCGGTGATAGAGCCCATCCCCACGTCACCTACGGCCGCGCGTGAGCTTTGCCGCATCGCGACAAGATAGCGTATTACAAGAAGAGGGCAGAATGAGAGGTGTGGTCCAGCGTTCGCCGCAACAGTCTAGGGTACTACCCCAGTGAGGACTACGATCTGGCCGACTATTGCAAGAGGGAGGACACACGAGACTACGCGGCCCACTGTCAGTCCGTCGGCGACGACTCGCTAGCGGCGCATAACGAACCGGCCACAGCACTACCACGTGGACGCCGACCTCTCCAGTCACCGGTAAGCCCACCCGTTGCCCATAGGACTCGTCAGCAGCAGCATCGCACTGCCCATCTTGGAGCAGCACCATCCCTCGCTACAGCAACACCTCAGGCATCTCCTCCTTGTCGGGTTGCATCTCCTGCTGGATCAGCTGCAGAGTCACTTTCTACTCCATCCCCTGACATTCTGATAGCTCTGCAGGCTGCTCTTGTTTCCAGTGCTACTGTTGCTTCTACCATTGCTGCCTCTGCATGTGTAACACGCATAGCAGCTAGCATCGCAGCTGGCAGAGCCATTGACACATACACAGCAATAATAGTTGACCACGGTCCCTTGGCAACTGCCGCTGTCAACGTTGTCACCCAGGTTGTTATCGCAGCAAACGCAGTCGCTTCAGCAGCAGCTGCTGCTGCCACAACGCTCTCTAGTGTTGGAGAATCCATTCATGTATCCATAGCACAGGCATCAGCACTCACCTCCACCTCTTCCTTGGTAACACGTCAGATCCAGGTGCTACTCTCGTCTGCTGCTGCCATCTCCACCTTGTCGGCCGCTACGTTGACGGGGGCAGCCTGCCTCATTGTCTCAGCATTGGCCACCATTGCAGTTGTAGCCTCGTCAGCTGCAGCAGCTCTTCCACCACTGCTCTCTCTACGCCGCTTCACTTGGTGACCTCGGTCTGCTCCTCTCCTTTGCTTCTCCTGCGTTGACGTGCTTGTGCGTTCAGGTTTTTGTCTTGTAGCAGTCATCCGACGCACTCATCACACATTTCCCACGCCCACTCGGGCAAGGGAAACTCTGCCAAAATTTTGTTGGCAGAGTCACGTCTTTGGCATCATGCCAGTCGATGATGATTTATACACCGCACTGCAAGCTGAGCTGCAATGTGAGCGCACTATACTACAAGATGCCCTCGGCGCACAGCGCACTATCAAAGACAGACTCCGCACTGAGCAAGCAGACAAGGACACCTTTGCTGATCACATTGTGGACCTTGTCATCAACCGCATCCAGCCCACACTGCACGGTACCCCTTTTGCGACCACTGTTGCCAGCATCACTAATGCATTCTCCACATCACCCCCTTCCGCATCCACAACCGCTGGCTCCTTATCTTCTGACCCACTTGCAGTCGCAGCCACCGCCAGCGCAACTGCCGCAAAAGAACTTGGACCTTCAGTGCATCGCAAATCAGACTTTGACTCTAATCCACCTCATTTCACGTCCAACCTCACCTTCCATTCTTGGGACATCCGCTTAAGTGCTTGGACCAAGGGGGAGCAACTATGGCAGTACCACCATGAACCCAACGGATCTATTGACCCCCCGTTTGTACTTGTTGCTGCTAAGTCGGCTCTCACTGTTCGTGCACTCATCAGGGCCGGACCCGATGACCTCATTGATGAGAACGAGTCGTATAACGCTAATACTGCACGTCGAACACCTGTTGACCCTGTAGGCGCTTATGAATTGATCAAGTGCTGCACGACAGTGACTGTGCATGCAACCCAAAGTGTTCTCATTGTCCAATTCAACACGCTCTCCATGCGTGCTGATGAGACGGCTGATGCCTACTAGGCCCGCAGTCTCCGCTTGCCGCGCGATCTTGGCAAAGTGGCCCCTGGACAACTCCCTGTTGTTCTCCATTGTCAATGGCCTCATTCCTGAGCTCAGTGACATCTTCAGGGAGGTCAAGGCCAGTGAGCTTGAATGCTTGGCGGCCATCCTCGTCCCTGCTGATGCACCCCCTGGCATCGGCGCCTTGTGAGAATTCACCTCCCAGCGTCTGACCGACTGGTGGAGCTCCCTACAAAACAAGCGCATCCATCGTGCCGCCATTGTAGCAGCTACTACCGCACT
>SZWC01004738.1:116507-130395 GCA_023375785.1 Penium margaritaceum | reverse complement strand
GATTCCTCTCGCTCCTCCAGCTCCACTGCTCCTTTTGGCCGCAACACACCTCCTTCACCATCAGCTACTGCCTATAGCACCATCCTAAATGCACCCCCTCCCTTGGGTTTGCCATTTGGGTTTGGGGGCCCTGTTTGCTTTGGCCCTCCCTCTAACTTCTACACGCCCCCTCATTGGGCGTCCTCCGCCACCCCGTCTCAACACACCTCCTCTAGTGTCATCATCACAAGCCCTTTTGACAATGAGCGCCACTTGGACTCGGCTCTCTCCCATGCCGTTCATCATCGACACCTCCATGATCAGGGAGGTGAGAGTGTGCGTTCGGGTTTGGGGACACTTGCGTGTGCTGTCGATGCGTTATCCGTGGTGTGTCATCCAGTCATGTTCAAGGATGTTCCCCCGTCGATGTTCCGTGGATTGAGCAGTGGCAGTCCTATAGCTTACCTTGTTGCCTCGCAGCCTGAGGTTAGCGCCTCCCTCCTCGTACTGCCATTACCGTTGTCAGCCATGATCCTGCTTCTGTCTATGTGTCTAGTGGCATCTGCATCCTTGATTCAGGAACCACTCACCACATGACGTCCTGTCGGTCCTCGTTCATCTCTCTGGGCCCCGTCAGATCTGTGTGTTTTGTCCGTACCGGCTCTGGTCAGCTCTTCCCTGTCTAGGGTGCCCCCCCAGGAAGAGCTCCCCCCCAGGAAGAGCTCCCCCCCAGGGCCCCCCCGTTTAGGCCCTGGGGGGGAGCTCTTCCTGCCAGATGTCTTGTATGTTGCAGCTCTTGAGCTCAGTCTGCTCTCTGTTACGACTCTCAAAGACTAGGGCATGGACTTCTCTTCCAGCCGCATCATTGCTTCTATGCTCCATCACACCACTGGCAGTGTCCTGCTACGTGGCACTCGTTGTGACCGCTTGTTCCGTATACCCTCATTTATGCCTCATCTTGCCACTGCCACACTTGTTCATGTTGCGCGCTCTCTCTCTCTCTCTCCTGCGCATACACAGCTGCTTCATCACCGCCTCTGCCACATTCACACCGCTGCTGTTGACAGCTTGCTCAGGGACAAATCCGCTCATGGCCTTAACGCCGACACGTTTCTTGCCCCTTGTCCCACTGACTGTCTTGACTGTGCTCAGGGAAAAATGCATCGGTCCCTGTTCTCCACTTCAGAGTCCCGCACGTCTCACCCCCTCGACCTTCTACATGCCGAAGTCATGGGCCCCCTCGCCCATGATGCTCTTGGGGGGTTTGGTCAATCTGTTCTCTGTCTTACTCATGATTTCTCCCGCATGAGCTGGGTCTCCTCCCTTCGGCAAAAGAGTAATGTCTGTCCCTCTCTGGAGTCCTAGCTCCCACAGGCCGAACTGGCTTGTGGATGCCGCTTGAAAGTCTTTCGCTACGACCGTGGGGGGGAATTCATGGGTCCCACCGCCCGTTTCTTGACCTCTCACGGGGTGTGTATGGAGTCGTCCGCTCTTTACACCCCCCAGCAGAACGGCGTCTTTGAATGCTAGAACCATGCTCTTGCTGACGGTGTCTTCACTTTGCTCGCAGAATCCTCCCTTTCCCCTGTCTTTTCTTTTGAGGCCATGTCCTACATGACCTGGGTATGGAATCGTGTCCCTCACGGTCCCCTCCCTTGCCATGTCAATCCCTTTGAGCGATGGCACGGTCGTCGTGTCGACCTTCATCTCGCCCATGTCTGGGGTTGCGTTGCTGTTGTCTGGCTGCCTGAGGACTTTTGCAACCGCAAGCTTGGCCCTTGCAGCCGTCTCTGCACCTTTCTTGGTGTCTTGGCACTATCCAAAGTGTGGCATTTCTGGGACTTTGACTGCTCTTGCGTCATTGAGTCTCACGACGCCTTGTTCTTTGAGGATGTCTTCCCTCGTGACCTCTCCCATGTCCCTCCTCCCTCCTCTCTCTCCTCACTTTGTCGACTTCGGGGGGGTATGTCTGGTCCCGCCTCCGATCTCCGAGTGCCATCTTCTCGTTCTATCCCCTCAGCATCCCCTACTATCGCGCATGTCTCTCACACGGACAGCGAGGATGAGGACTCCTCCGCAGAGTCCTCGTCCTCTCATACCTCGTCTGAGTCGGATGCCTCTCTACCTTCCTCGGATGCCGTGTTTTCCCAGCCATCCGTTGGCAATCCTGAGTCCTCAAACTTGGCACCCACTCACACAGCCCCTAGTGCATCCTAATCCCAACTCATCCCGTGAGTGGTCTCAGTAGTCACTTCCGGTGGTTGACGTTTGTAGAGGTGAAGCATCTTTGGTCCTTCCTCCTGACCCTGAGCCCTACACACGTGGGGGGAGACTGCGTGCTCTTCAGTCCTCACAATCCTCTTAGTCCTCTCGCGGTCGCTCACGTCCCTCGGTGACATCTGCTGAGTCTGTCTCAGTTGGTCCGTCCACTGCATCGCAGCCCTCACAGCGGGTCAGCCACTCCAGTGTGTCGTCCTCCACTGCTGGGACCTCAGTCCGCCCCACTGGCCTTGATGCACTTGGTCTGTTTGTGAGCATTGTGCACCCCAACTCAGCAGCCGGCCATGCTCTTGTAGCCAATGAGCTCCACAGTGCTCTTGAGTCAATCGTTGCCGGCTATGTTGCCGCATGCTTTGTTGCCTCGGGCCTTCCTACTCTCCCTCTCAAGCCCACTACTGTCCGGCAGGCTCACGAAGCAACTGAAATTGACCTCTGGGAGAAGGCCATGCAGTATAAACTAACGGCCCTCCGAGAGCATGGTGTCTTTGAGCTCGTGGATCTCCTTGCAGGCCGGAAAGCAGTTTCTGCTCGGTGGGTGCTTCCGCGCAAGCTGAAGAGCGACGGGAGAGTTGACCGGTACAAGGTTTGCCTAAGTTATAAGGGTTTCTCCCAAAATCCTGGGATTGACTTTGATGAGACCTTCGCATCGGTCGGGAGGTACACCACTGAACGAGCGCTACTGAGTCTTGTTGCACAGCACGACTGGGAACTGGAGCAAATGGAAATCAACAACGCCTTCTTGCATGGGAAGCTTGATGAGGACATCTACATGGTCCAGCCACCGAGGTTCACCGATGGCACAAACAAGGTTTAGCGTCTGTGGAAGGCCCTTTATGGGCTCAAGAAATCGCCACCTTGTTGGAACATGGCGATCTCCTCCACTCTTGAGCGGGGAGGCTACCATCATAGCACGGTTGATTCGGCGCTCTGTCTTAGTGCTCCCTCAAAGCTATTTGTGGCCATTCTTGTCAACGTCGATGACCTACTCATTGCCTCTCCTAGTCCAGCAGTTGTCCAGTCGGTGAAGAACCTATTGCAATCCACATACAAGATGAAGGACCTAAGTCCTACACCGGTGTTCCTTGGGATGGAGCTCAAGCATGACTGCAAGCGTCGCACACTACATGTGCACCAGGTTGTATACATACACACACAGGGGGAGCACTTTGCCCCCTTACTCGCTAATGTCCCCACCGCGTCCACACCGATGACTCCAGCAGGGCAGCGCTTGCTGAAGTCACTCAACTTAGCACAGCTTGGGGACATCGTCGATGTCACCAACTACCTCAATGTGGTCGACTCCCTCATGTACCTTGCCACCACCACTCGGGCGAACGTGGCCTTCTCGGTCAACTTCCTTGCCCAGTTCTCCCAGTAGCCTCGTCAAAAACATCTCCAGGTAGATTTGTGTGTTGTCCGCTACGTTGTGAGGCAGAGTACGTGGCACTTGGCGCAGGTACGTGTGAGAGTGTGTGGTTGTCCCGACTGCTACAACAGTTGTGTATTCCCATTCACTACATCACTTTGCGCTGTGACAACCAAAGTGCAAAAGCAATCGCCGAGCACGATGGTATGCATCATTCTCGCATAAAACACATCAACATTGAGCATCACTTTGTACGTGAGCCCATCGTTGCCGAAGAAGTTCAGGTTTTCTGGGTCGACACTCGTCAGCAACAAGCAGACTTTCTCACCAAAGCTCTGAGCAGTGGCATGTTCAAGGCTACTCTGCATGCTGTTAGCCTACTGCGCTCTCTTCATGCCCCTGGTAAATCTGTGCACCTCATCTTCTTGTGATGTGCCATTTGTCCGTGTGTGTGGGATGTTCGTCTGTGGGTCATGGGGGAGTATTGGTTATGATAGTGACAACACATGCAAGTGACCTCATGACTCTACACACACACACACACACACACACACACACATCATCATCATCACTGAAGGTGACTGATTTGGACTGAAAGCTCTGGTGTAAAGCTGTGACGCAACATGGAGCACACAGTTGTGGCAACACCATCAGGTCCTCAAGTGGTGGAAACAGCACCAATCTTATGGAGAGCCAAATTGTAGTGATGTTGTACACTGTTACATCTTAGGATGTGGCACACACGTATTAGAGTGCATGCACCACATGCATTTGTGATGTGGGTGGTTTCTCACACTTTTCCATGTTTTTAGCTAAGTGAGCCCTGTTGGTGATCCCTTGAGACCACACGTCCGGTTCGTACCGGCATGTGAGAAACTGCGTGGAGTACTCGCGCTCCAGGGTCGGGTTCAAATCCCAGGTGGTGTCCGGGCCCCACGTCGTGAGCCTTGCGTGGGTGGCCCGGTCAACCGGCAGTTACCACTCCGCTCGCTCCTAACTCACTCACTCGTTTGATGGTCTTTACCCTCTCTTGCGCAAAGTGAGCTTGCCCCACTCGATCCATGGCTTCACTCTCATGCTTGCCTACTTGCCTATCCTAGCAACTACATCAACCTGTACACCTCCGGACTCATCAGCCACATCCGAACTGTTTGTCCCTTTGAGTTTGCAGGATCAAACGGTTCGAGAGGGGCTGGGCGAAATTTAGATTCGCTCGAGAGTTGGGTATTTCTCGCAACGAGCATTGCGTCTTGAGCACTTGCGTTCTGAAGAGCCTCCATGGTGACATTGAGCTTTTGGAGTACATGGCTGTTGATGTTAGTGTTGACATACATGCAAGTGACCTCTTGTCTCTACTCACTCACACACTCGTTCAATGCAGGTGACTGAGCACTGTTGAAGCCATGGTCCAAGCAGGCCTGGTCTGGTGCAAAGCAGGCGTGACCTCAGCCACAGTGAAACACTTCTCTGGGCGCGCCATGCAACTATCAGTGTTTGGTTGTGTGCCACGTTGTGGCTGAAACATGAGAACTTACTTGAGAGATGCATGTACCACATACGCTCGTGTTCGATGTGGTTTCTGGACTTGTATGCCTTGCATGCTGGGTTAGTGGTTTAGTTCTTGCTCGGGTTGCTGATCCTACCGGGCCGCACGCTGAGTCACTCTGAGGTGTGCAAAACCGCGGTGGCTTTTCGGTCAACCGGTCAGGTTCGACCCCGGGGTGGCGGCCGGGCCCCACATCGAGACTCTTGAGTGGGTTGCCCGGTCAACCGCGGCTAAGAGCAAGCTAGCTTGTGACTCTTGATACTCGTTCTCTTGAGTCTAAGTGTTTCTACACTTCTCTCACCCTCACCCTAGCCATGGATGCCGTGTCCTAGCTTTGAGTGTTTGAGGGTGTAAAGCGGCCTCTCGTCGTTACCTACTGGTATCAGAGCAAGAGGGATCCCCTCTACTGCTTCATCAATGCGGGATCCGCGGGTGAGGTGATAACGAGGCAGTGCGGCGGTGCCTCACGCAATCATCGCACTTCGCACCTCGTTGTCCGCCCGAGGCATCACGCCGTATGCCGTCTCACCACGGCACCACCTCACCGTCGCCACTCTTTGCTCGGTGGAGTTAACCCTGTTCGGCTTCACGCATTCCCATCTCGGAATCCAACGGCCTCGACCCTCTCTTGACTCTATCAGCAGCTGTTGTGCCAATTCTTCATTTTCGCAGTTTGGGGCCACAGCCTCACCCACTCGCACTGTTACGCTAGACCCTTGGCTAGGTGGCATATCACCAGCCCTAAGGCACCGCATGTCTGAGTTCGGCCCTCTTGCCTCTATCCGCAGCTGCCATTCATGCTTAACGCTCCCGCAGTTCGGGGCCGCAGCTTCATCCACCCCCACTCTTGCGCTGGACCTTTTGCAAAGGTGACACACCACCACACCCACATGTACAGCGGCAGCCGCTTCTGCGGCGTGAGACGCCACTCTGGCTTCATCACCTAAGCCGGAGCCGATCCCCTCATCATCAAGGGGCATGCGCGAGCGTGTACACAACGACGAGCTCCTCGCACGCTACAAGGAGGAGGAGAGACGCACGTGGGCACGTCGCCGGCTGTGTGACAGCCCCGGCTACCATCCGGGGGATGAGTTCGACAACGCGAAGCACCTTGCGCTTGCGGACACTGTTGAGTATGCTACCTACTGCCAGTCAACATCCGACGACTCACCTACATTGCAGAACGTGTCAACCACGGGACCGCCACGTGAGCAACGTCATCCTGCATCACCTGTAAGCTCACTTGCTTCACATAGAACACGCCAGCAAAGTCTTTGAGCTCGTGCTGCCAGCTCAAGATCAGGGCCAGCTGCCAAGGCGGCAGCCAAACAGCTAGCGGATGACTCCTCTCATCGGGTTGTCGCTCCTGCTGCATCACAGTCAGCAGCTCCACTTGTTGTGCCTCCTGACATCTTCTCTGTGTTGGAGGCAGTTCTCATTTCTAACATAGTTGTTACCTCCACGCTCGCTGCCATAGCTCATGCCGCACGTGCACCTGCCACAACCGTTGCAGGCAGAGCACATACCACTACAGCTGTTGACCAGGGTCCACTGGCCGCCGCCACCGTCAACGTTGTTACTCAGATTGCAGCTGTAGCTAACTCCATTGTATCTGCGGCTGCCTCTGCTGCCACGGCCCTCGCTAGTGTAGTGATGTCTATCCAGGATTCCACCTCCCAGATGTCCACTAGAGCTGCATCCATACCCCTTGGTCATCAGGTTCGCCTTCTTGTCATAGCTGTAGCTGCGGTCTCTTCCCTTGCTGGTGCCGCCCTCAATGGACTCACCTGCTTCATCGTCTCTGCATCCTCCTTTGTATCCGTCGTTGCTGCATGAGTGGCAGCTGCACTATCTCCCTTGTTTGGCCTGTGTCGTTGAGCTTGGTGAGTTGATGTTCCCTTGCTACTTGAGCTCCTCTTGCCTCTCTTGCTTCCTCCCTTCTCTAGCTCCGTGGTCATGTGAAATTTCCCTCTCTAGTTGTACAACGCCACGACAACAGCCTATATCACATCCTCACGCCCACTGGGGCAAGGGAAACTTTGCCCAAAAAAACTTGTCTGTTACATGCATTGCCTGTAGACGATGATCAGTATGTTGCACTGCAAGAGGGACTGCGCAAAGAGCGTGCAGCTCTTCAAGCAGCTCTCACTATTCAGCGTGACGTTGAAGAAAAAGTAAGCACATAGCAGGGGGATCAAAACACATTCGCAGACCACATAGCCGATCTTGTCCTCAATCGTCTGCAACCTATCTTGCGTTCCACCCCTACTGTCTCTGCTACTGCTGACATTGCTGCTGCTTTCTCCACCTCTCCCGCTTCCGCATCCACCAACACCGGTTCCCTACACTCTGACCCCACAACCGCTGCAGCTGCTGCAGGCGCTGCCGCTGCAAAAAGCGCTTGCCCAGCCTCAGCACCGCAAGCCAGACTTTGACTCAGCACCACCTCATTTCACTGCTAACCTCTCGTTTGCCTCCTAGGAGGTGCGCTTCAGTGCATGGGCGCAAGGAGAACAGCTTTTGGAGTACTACCATCCATCCAATCCCTCAGCCAATCCTCCTTTTGTTCCCACTAATGCTGAGTCTGCAGGTGCTATCCGTGCTCTCATTCGCGCTGGACCCTATGATCTCACCGACGAGATCGGGTCATATTGGCTGACACTACACGTTGCACACCGGCTGATCCTGTTGGTGCATATGTATTCATCAAACGTCGCACCACTGTCACTGGGCACGTAGCACAAAGCGTGCTCACTATACTGTTTAACACGTTGTCCATGCGCGCTGACAAAACTGTGGATGCTTGTTGGGCCCGCAGCTTGCGTTTGTTGAAGGATCTTAGCAAAGCTGCCCCTGGACAGCTTCCTGCTGTCCTATCTATTGTCAATGGCTTCATCCCTGAACTCTCCGACATCTTCAAGGAGGTGAAAGCCTCTGAACTTGAGCGTATTGCTGTTGAGCCTGTCCCCGCTGATATACCACCAGGCATTGGTGCCCTTTGGGAGTTCACCTCCCAGCGGCTCACTGACTGGTGGAGTGCCCTCCAGTACAAGCGCATCCATCGCGCGGCCGTTGCCGCCGCCACCACAGCACTTCCCTCTTCCTCCTCCTCATCCCCTTCCTCCCGTTCCTCATCCTCCTCACCTGTAACATCACTTCTGCACCAAGGGGGTGGCGGGGGGGTTTGGGGCAAAGGTGGTGGTCGGGACAAGGGCACTGGGTTTGGCGGGCAGTTGGGCCGTGGCAAAGGCAAAGGTAACAGCACCAACATCGGCGGTACATCCTCCTCTTCTGTTACTTCCAGCACTGTCACATGTTGGAATTGTGGGGCCACCGGTCACTCTGCACCAAAGTACCTAGCCCCACCCGACAACGAGCGTCTGGTATCTGCCATGCGTGCTCACTAGGCACGGCCCTCTGGTGGCTCGGGGGGCTCTGCTGTCACCTCTCGCGTCGCACCCCCGCCGTCTCCCTCGCGCCGTCACTCCGTCACTTTTGAGGCTGCCGCCTACCACACTGATGTTACACCTCCGTCTGTCCCTTACCCCTAGGGGTGGCCTCCACAGTATGGCGGGCTAACCTTTTGCGGTCCGTCCTCCACTGCTTATGCTGCCCCTTCTTGGGCGGCGTTGCCCTACTCTTCTCGTCGTCCATCCACTGGCGTTGTCATCACTCCGGATCCGCTTGAGGGCGAGCAGTAGTTGGATGCTGCTCTTTCCCACGCCGTCCACCAGCGTCACCTTCGTGATCAGGGAGGTGAGAGTGAACCTTCCGGGTTAGAGTCACTTGCGTGTGTTGTCGATGGTGAGTTGCGTGGTCCAACGTCTGGTCATGTGCTCGGGTGTCCACCTGTTGATGTGCCATGGATTGAAGAATGGCAGTCCGTTCGTTTGCCTCGTTGCCTTGCCGCGTGCGGTCAGTGCCTCGTCCCGCATGCTGCCATTGCTACCGTGAGTCGTGATCCCTCTGTTGTCCGTGCGTCGGGAGGCTTTTGGATCCTTGACTTAGGAGCCACCCATCACATGACCTCGTCGCGTGCGTCTTTCATTTCTCTTGGTCCTGTTGGGTCCGTGCGCTTTGTTCGCATTACCTCCGGTCAGCTGCTGCCAGTGCAGGGTGTCGGTGTTGTGCGCCTTGTTGGGCTTAGGGGGGGAACTGTTCCTACCTGACATTCCATCGCTTGAGCTGAGTCTGCTCTCTGTCACCACGCTTGACGACCAGGGCATGGACTTCTCATCTAGCCGCGGAACTGCCTCTGTTTTCTCACCGCACCACTGGCCGCATACTTCCCCAAGGCACTCCTTGTGATCGTCTGTTTCGCATCCCCACCTTTGCACCGTTGCCTGCCACTGCAGCTCATGTGCACGTTGCACGCTCCCTTTCTCCTGCCCAAGCTCAGCTGCTGCACTGTCACTTGTGCCACATTTGTACTACTGCCATTGATTCCTTTCTGCGCACACTCCCTGCTCATGCACTAGATGCTGACTCCTTTCCTTCCCTTGTCCACTTGTCTGTCTGGATTGTGCTCAAGGGAAAACGCACCAGCCCCCTTTTTCCACCTCGGAGACACGCACCTCTGCCCCTCTTGACCTGTTGCATGCTGACGTCATGGGCCCCCTCTCTCATGACACTCTTGGGGGGGGTTGCTACGTGCTTTGCCTCACTGATGATTTCTCTCACATGCGCTGGGTCTTTGCTCTCAAACAAAAAAGTGACGTCTGTTCCTCCATCGAGTCCTGGCTTCCCGAGGCCGAACTTGCATGTGGTCGTCGTCTCCGTGTCTTTCGTTGCGACCGCGGGGTGAATTCCTTGGTCCCACTTCCCGCTTTCTCACCTCTTGTGGTGTCCATGTCGAGACCACTGCTCCCTACACGCCCTAACAAAATGGTGTGTCTGAGCGCTGGAACCGCACTCTAGCTGAGGGTGTCCGTACTCTTCTTGCTGCGTCTGAAGTTCCCACTCTCTTCTCCTTTGAAGCCATGTCATACATGACATGGGTCTGGAACAGCATTCCATATGGTCCTCACCCTCGTCATGTCACACCATTTGAACGCTGGTCCGGTCGCCGGACGGATCTCCGTCTTGCTCGTGTCTGGGGTTGTGTCGCTGCCGTCTAGCTTCCTGACAACCTCCGCGACGGTAAACTCAGTCTGTGTGCTCACTTGTGCACCTTTCTTGGTGTTTCTTCCATGTCTAAGGCATGGCGCTTCTGGGACCCTGATTGCGTCCGCGTCGTCGAGTCGAGGGATGCCCTCTTCTTCGAGGATGTCTTTCCTTGCGACTTGTCTCGTGTCCCTCCCCCTTCCTCTTTGTCCCCGCTCTGTCGGCTTGGGGGGGTTGGGTCTGCTCCAGCCTCTGGTCTCGCTGGTGTGCCTCCCTCGAGCTCGTCCACTCGCAGTCCTACTTTTGACCTCGCTGTTGCACCTTCTCTATGCTTGACCTCGTCCCACATTTTGTCCCCTCCAGGTTCCTCCCACACGGACACATCTCACACTACCCCGTCGTCCTCTCCACATTCTTCACCCTCCTCATGGTCCAAGTCCGTGTCAGTGCCTGTCAGTGTTCTACCACTGTCCGATGACACTCTTTTACAGTCTCCCCAGCGTGTCGTCTGTGACATCCCCGCATCGCCATAATGTGTCTGTCCCTCTGACAGTCCCTCTCCGTCACCGGTCTCTGAGACACCTTCAGCTGTTCCCGAGCCATACACTTAAAGGGGCAGGCTCCGTGCTCTCCCACAGACATCTATCTCACACCCATCACATTCACAACGGCGAACTCCAGCCACTGTACCCTCCACTACAACTGACTCGACTGCCAGACCTACTGGGCTTGACGCTCTTAGACTCACTGTTAGCGTAGTCCACCCCAGCTCAACAGTAGGCTATGCTCTTGTTGCTCATGAGTTCATCACTGCCTTGGATGCCTCTACGGCAGACTATGTTGCGGCCTGTTTCGCCGCGAGTGGTCTTCCCTCTCTGACCTCACTCCCGGCCGAGCCTACTATAGTGCGTCAGGCTAGAGAGGCCGCTGATGCTGATCTGTGGGAGAAGGCCATGCAAGAGGAACTTATGGCTTTGGACAAACATGAGGTGTTCGAGCTTGTTGACCTCCCGCCCCGTCGCAAGGCCGTCGGCCCATTGGGTACTTCAGCGCAAGCTGAAGCCTGATGGCATCATTGACACATACAAGGCACGACTCACGGCCAAGGGCTTCTCCCAAATTCCGGGAGTTGACTTTGATGAGACCTTTGCTCCGGTCGACCGTTACACCACCGCCCGGGCCCTCTTGAGCCTGGAAGCTCAGCACGACTGGGAGTTGGAGCAGATGGATGTTAACAACGCATTCCTGCACGGACGCCTCAATGAGATCTACATGGTGCAAACCCCAGGGTTCACCGGCGGCACAAACAAGGTTTGGCGACTGAGGAAGGCACTGTACGGCCTCAAGCAGTCACCATGCTGTTGGAACTTGGAGATCTCCTCCATTCTGGAGAAGGGTGGCTACCGTTGTAGCTCGGTTGATCCAGCACTCTTTCTGAGTGCCCCCTCTCAGCCCCTCATAGCCGTTTTGGTTTACGTGGATGATCTCCTCATTGCATCACCCAGTCCAGCAACCATGTAGTCAGTGAAGGCTCTTCTGCAGTCAGTCTACAAGATGAAGGACCTCGGCCCAGCTCGTGTGTTTCTCGGCATGGAACTGGAGCGAGACTGCCAGCGTAGGATGCTGCATGTACACCAAGCTGCATACATTCACAGCCTGGGGGAGCGCTTCTCTCCCTTGCTCGCCGACACCCCCACGGCATCCACACCAATGACCCAAGTAGGCCAGCGCCTGCTAAAGTCGCTTGATTCTTCCCACTTGGGAAACACTATCGACGTCACCAATTACCTCAGTGTGATTGGGTCACTGATGTACCTCGCCACTACCACCCGAGCGGATGTGGCCTTTGCAGTCAACTTCCAAGCTCAATTCTCCCAGCAGCCTCGCCAGAAGCATCTCGAGGCTACACTGCGTGTCGTCCGCTATGCTCTGTCTATAGTGCGTGTAGGCCTGTGCTACAAGTCACAGCCCTCTGTTGTCGTTGATGGGTATACCGACAGTGACTGGGCTCATGATACGGATGCACGTAGTTGCACAGGCTACATCTTTCTTGTGGGTGGCACAACTATATCGTGGAAGAGTAGCAAACACGGTTGTGTGGCTCGCGACTCCAGCGAGGCTGAGTATGCTGTACTCGGCGTAGGTACGTGTGAGAGTGTCTAGCTTTCCCGCTTGCTTCAGCAGCTTTGCGTGCCCATCCGCTGCATCACCCTGCGCTGTGACAACCAGAGCACCAAGGCAATTGCTGAGCATGACGGCATACACCATTCACGCACCAAGTACATCAATATTGAGCATCACTTTGTGCGCGAGCGCATTGTTGCAGGAGAGGTCCAGGTCGTCTGGGTTGACACGCGTCAGCAGCGTGCAGACTTTCTCACCAAAGCTCTTAGCAGTGGAATGTCCAAGGCCACTGTGCATGCTGTTGGCTTGTTGCACGCACGTGATTCTCCTGGCTGATGTGACACCCTTGTCCCTCTTATCGCGAGTCCTCGTGTGGTGTGTGGGCTGTTCGTCTATGAGTCATGGGGGAGTGTTAGTGTTGACACACACGCAAGTGACCTCTTGTCTCTACTCACTCACACACTCTTTCACTGCAAGTAACTGAGCACCGTTGAAGCCATGGTCCAAGCAGGACTGGTCTGGTGCAAAGCAGGCGTGACCTCAACCACACTGAAACACTTCACTGGGCACGCCATGCGACTCTCAGTGTTTGGTTGTGAGCCACGTTGTGGCTGAAACATGAGAACTTACTTGAGAGATGCATGTACCACATACGCTCGTGTTCGATGTGGTTTCTGGACTTGTGTGCCTTGCATGCTGGGTTAGTGGTTTAGTTCCTGCTCGGGTTGGTGATCGTACGGGGCCACACGCATAGTCGCTCTGAGGTGTCCGAAACCGCGCTGGCTTTTTGGTCAACCGGTCAGGTTCGACCCCTGGGTGGCGGCCGGGCCCCACATCGAGTCTCTCGAGTGGGTGGCCCGGTCAACCGCGGCTAAGAGCACGCTAGCTTGTTACTCTCGATACTCGTTCTCTTGAGTCTAAGTGTTTCTTCACTTCTCTCACCCTCACCCTAGCCATGGATGCCGTGTCCTAGCTTTGAGTGTTTGAGGGTGTATAGCGGCCTCTCGTCGCTACCTACAGTTGATTCCATTTAGCGCGGGGATAGAGTTCGCCGATTCCTCGTTGATCCGCGCTTGTCGTCCGATGCCACCTGTCATTCTGACAATCGTCGACGAGGTCACCGGTAGGGACGGCTGGTTTATCACTGTTGGATCCGCAACCTGGTTGGTCGTCTGAGTCGTAGGGGTTGATCCAATTGTTGCATAGCCTGCCATGCCAACGTTCGCTGACGCTTGAAGGTTCGTGTGCATAGGCACGTTCTTCTCCTCCATCGTATAAGTCGTCGCCGATGACCCGCTACTGGTTGTGTGATGCCCTTGCTCGCTTTACGATGTAGTCGCGATGTTTGCGAAGTATTGACGTGCGAGATGCGATGATAGCTTGTGTGAGGTAGTCCTCAGGATGGGAAAAGTAGTCAGATGCCTTTCGAGCACCGTTGCGCTCTGATACCAAGTGTTATGCTGAACAAAGCATAGATGGTAGAAGTTGCG
>SZWC01004738.1:103822-115514 GCA_023375785.1 Penium margaritaceum | reverse complement strand
ATGGACTTTTCAATTCATCCGGTTGTGCAAATCTAGTACTAAAGTGCCACATATGCCATGAGCTTGTTAAAATTGGAACCATATCTAAAGCATTTCAGAAGGATTTCAACAGATCAATTATACATAAGAGTCGAAGAAAAAATGCATATCACAAAACAAGGAAAGATAAAAAGTGCAAAATATAGGAAATAATGAAATACAATTTAAGTTAAATAACAAATTTAATTTTAATATGTAGAATAACAACGACCTATTTTCATAATGGGAAAAACGATAATGGCTGCAAAAATTGAGACAAATGATTTTAAAGTCTAAAATGGTACGTTTTATGTGGAAAACATTATTATTGATTGAACAAAAACCTCCGTTTCTAGATCAAGTCTTGAATAACCATGTAGTATGATTACAAACAACCACTTAAGATATTCAAAGCTATAATCAAAAGAAAATCTCATGGAAATTGTAATTTTAAACAATCGTGTTCTCAAGTTCTTCAAACTCTACACGAAGGATGAATCCTCGTGGAACTATAAGATGGAGGACATGTGCATCTTGTAAGACGTTCCCAAGTGTAGTGCAATCTTGAGATTCAAAGAAATGCATGTGAAAGTGCAAGTGATTTGAAAGGAATTATGTAAGGGAGCAATAGTGTGGTTCATTAGATAAAGCGTAGAAAACCCATGTTGCAAGTTGTTTTCTTGATGTGCACTCTTTCATTCATGACAAAAGATGCCAAATAACACAATCAAGAGGAAAAGGGTGTCGGAATGGATGATTTAATTCCGTCCACCTATGATTTTAGCATTTATGTCTTAAATTTTGAATTTCAATGGAAGGTATAAAATAAAACTAATAAAGAGGTTGTTCGCAATTATCTCAAGATATGATGTAAAACATAAAAAATCCCCTTTCTAGTGACAAGCTTGTAACTTAAAGACATTAATTTAACAAAGTAAGAGGAAATGATAAACAAAATAGCAGATAATGTGTTGGGTATGCTTGAATAGTATCTCACCTTTCAATTAAATAACAAATACGTTCATTATGAACTATAGTATGAAAGAGTTTTACTTTCATAGGATTGCACAAAATTCATGAACCAATGTAGGTCTATTTTACATTTTTCACGTGAATCCAAAAAGAGAAAGAAATGAAATCGTTTTGTATTTGTTTTTTTAGTTATTACTTATTTTATTTGAGAATAGTGAATAAGACAATGATTTGTGTCACGAATGGAAATGAGACACAATGGTTATACTCACACAGAGATTCATCTTTTTGAATGCTAAAATTGCAACATGAATTGTTGTTTTCCTTACATATTTTGGCTTGAACACATTAAAAATAAAGAAAACAATCCCCCCCCAAACTCATCTGAATGAATATAAAGTAGAAAGAGAAGCTATGTATGACATAAAGAGAAAAAAAGACAAATAACTATGTATCCATGAGAAGTTACAACATTTTTTTTTGCATTCAAGAATGAGGTAGTTATTCCTTGATAATCATAAGCATGGCTTGATGTTTCCAAAACTTGAACAACATAATGGGAATGAAAATCTCACAAATCTCAATTTAAGCAAACGAAAAAAAGAGAATGAGCAAAGCACGTGCTTGAAGCTCTTTTTCAAGACTTTCTTCACATTTGACAAATATACAAACAACATGAGCTTCAAAGGAAAATCATTTAAGGTTTTTTTAACAGCAATAAATACACACCATAATGATAATCATTTTTATTGAAACCAACCGCTATGAATGATGATGAAGACGAAAGAGAACTAAAATCTATGTTTGTTTAATGTTTTTACTCTGTCCAATTCTATTAAAATCCACGTGATGAAAGGTTTATGAAATTACATGTGGTATAAGAAAAGAAAAATTAATTTATGAAATTTCAATCTGAATTCATTTACTGCCAAGGCAATTTTCATAGTGACATTTTCACCACTCACATGTTGTTTAAATGAAAATTTGAGATGGTAAAGATTCAAGGAGAGACGATAATGACTCTTAAAAGTGCAAATAATCAAATAATAGATTTAATGTTATTAATAGTTAAAAAAAATATCTTGTTCATGGATTAGTTGTATAGTTTTGTATTTTGAAAGAAGATTGATAGAGCACAAATGACTTCTAATATACAATAAGCATAGTAACAACACGGTTACGATGCTTATTGTAATAAGTATAGTTATGCCATTGTTACATAATCTTTCATGAAAAATATGATTTTGATGATTGGAAATGATTCATCATTAAAGATGAGCAACATGGTTGTGAATAGATATTGGCAACACACAAGAATTCACATCACATTGCCCATAAGCCATGGAATCTAACTACAACCAAGTAATTTTGGATACACAATAATACTTTAATATTCTTTATGGTTGGTAAAGAAAATTTATCAAGTTCTTATACATGTTTTCACATCAAATACGGGGTTATAACAATATTTTTCAGATTTTTACACAGTTAAAAGGATTCCTTTGCTTAGTCCTAATTTTACGTAAAATGTATTTTTCATTATTTTACATGAAATGATGGAGAATATAATTTCATAAGGTAGAGGTGAGAGGTGGAGAGAATTCAATCACTTGCTGAAAATGTAAGATAGTCCTTTATTTATGATTGATGATTTTGAATCATACTCTTTTTTTGATGGAAATGCCAACAACCCTAAGGTCCACATGTCGTGTTTCTTACATATGTAACCTTTAATGAATGAGCTCCATGCACCTTTTTCATGAAGCAACTAGCACAATTTACTTGTCCCTCCGAAGAATAACCCCCATGAAACCTTCGTTATGAACAGGATGCGAATCCACTCCATTGTTTGACCATGGTTAAAACTTTACTTTTTTTTGTTAAGCATACAAACGTTATTCATGCTTGTTCAATCACGACCTCCATCGCAATGAGTGCCATGGATGGGAATGATGTCATTCAAAGATGGGGAGGATTCACATCATAAACTTGCTCATTGGCACTCCTTAGTTGTTGCTTTGTTTGGTGTTACCAAACCCTCCCTCATAGCCTACCAACCCAAGGAACAACACGTTCATAATTGCCCTTGTAGTTTCAGGCCGTGGTGGAAGGGTTGGTAATAAGGGCAGAAGGGCGGTAAAGATTGGATTCCTACAATAAAATAGGTTTCGCTTGACAAGCCTTGGTTGTATTTGTTGCTTTCGTAAATCTGGGGGTAATGGATCATTTTTTCTTACATTCATTTTGTTTGTGTTGTGCATATAAAATTTATTGAAATTACATAGAATATCCATGTGAGTAGAATGACATGGTTTAGGTCATTTTAGGCACAATTTTACACACAAGAAATGTTTTCTCCCATTTTTCTTCAAGAATTATTTTGACTTGAAATTATTCAATGGCATGTAGAAACGAGCTCCCTAAAATCAACCTTAATCGTATTATATATGGTTGGGCAAGGAGAAAAATGTGCAGCAAGTTTAAAGCTCATAAGAATTTGTTAGAAGTTTACGATTCTAAGGACATTAACGTGCCTATAATTTTTATCCTTTATATTACATGGCAAAAATTTGGGTTGAATTTGGAGTGAAATCAATAGTGTGTGCTAAGACTATTTTCGTTCAATGATCTATCCAAAAAGATGAACTATGACCGGAATGAACACCAGTTCCGTTAATCAATTCACAAGCTTTGCCTAAAGATAAGCACGTGCCTTGGCTGTGGCCCTTTCATTTTTGTTTCACTATGCTAGAGTAAACAAACCCTTTATATTAAATGGAGTATCGATGAAAGGTCATTGCTAAGGTAGAAGCTGACTTTCAATGTGGAATAAATCCTGTTGTTGAGGCGTTGCTTGATGTAGATTCAGGAGTTATGAATGATCTCATACAAGTGGGGTTCATTTGTAGTACTACGGTTGGGTATTTAAGAAATTGATTTATTATCCTTTTGGTGATGAAAATCTGTATCTTGTGTGAAGAGGTGCACTTGAACTTGAATTTCATTTGTAGCTGTAGATTGATGTAGAAAGAGCTTCCTAAGGAGGAAAAAGGACTACCTGGATACAGAGTGGCTACCTAAGTGGATATTGACCATCTGTAGAGATTGAAGGGGATGTTCCAAGACGTTGAATAATGTTTTTACGCCCTTTTGAGACCTCACCAAATTCATGAAGACAAAAATGATGCGTAAACCATATCCTTTTGACTTGTTTTGAATGATTTGATCCATTAATACTGGTTGTGAGTTGATGTCAACATAGGTTGATTTTGATTTTTGTTTCAAGTCTAGTGGTTGGTGATTTTGTTTGAGGCTTATGGTATCATCAATTTTTCTGGTTATGTTACATATCTGGAGGTTGTAAAAATGAGGGGATTTGTGGTATCTTATCAACATATGCTTCTCATCAACACATTATGAGTTTGTAGGATCTTCCAATCGGTTTACATGTGTCTTTGCATGAGAAATGTGTATTTTATTCCAAAAGGGGATTTTGAGTAGAATACTCTTCAAACATTTTCTTTATGAGTTATGATTATGTATTAGTTTGACTACGTTTTTGAACTCCGATGTTCACAAAACACGACCATTCTTGTTTTCAACCTTAAGATATTGCACCATTATTCTCATATGAGATTTTTTTTGGATTTTTGGTTCCTTAGTGCATATCATGGAGCACCCATATGCGTAGTCTAAACTTGACAACTTCTTAAGATTTTCAATCATGAAAAGCTATTTTACACTTCAAGTATACTAAGAAGTATTCAAAGCCTTCATTTAAAACTAACTTTTGTCTTGTGGTACATGCCATCACATGATTGGAACTTAGACCCTAGAGTGATTTTCCTTGATGAATTCGGTTCAGATTATAGAGGAATGGGGAAGAACAAATGTGAAAAGAGTGATTTTTGGTTTACAATAATACCTTAGCAATTCCTTATTATGTTCCATGATGTAAGGCTGAAGGGATTCACTTATAGTTGGTTCATTCTTCAAGGCATTGATGCTCAATTCTGCAATTCATTAGTTTATGTCTCTCAAAGTGTGACTCGTGCATCAAAAGGATATCTTATGAAGCAAATGGTTATGAATATTGGTAGTAACTAGGATATGAAATATGCAACATTTATTGGCACATAAAATACGAAAATTAAAATTATGTAACATTCATTCCAAAACATCAAACATTAAGCATTAGATTTAAAACATCAAAATGAGAAAATATGTAACAAGTACGATTACCAAAAATGAAATTGATGGTGACTATCCACATCCATGAAATATGAGGTAAAAAATAAAAGAAAAATATATAGTTTCAGATGTCAAATTGTAAAGGTGAAAAATCATTTTATTCAAAAACCATGTTGTCAAAAAAATGAAGCAAAGTATCACGAATAAAAACTTAAAAAAATTAAACATCATGTTTTGTAAATAGAATTAAACATTAGTATTATTCTATTAAATATCCATTATAAAGCATTGTAAATCAATCAAAATTGTGAAATTTGAAATATTAAACTTGAAATATAATATTTCTCTCTAAATTGATAAAATAATGCTGAAAACGTTTTTAAATGATTAAATAGTGACAGCATTTTACATTTAAAGTACTTCAGGTACGAAACGTTCAACAAAAATTTAGAGGTTTTTCTAGTTTTTTAATTTTCGTATTCATAATCATATTTATGTGTGAAAATTACTTTCATCTATATGGATGTGCATATATATATGTATATATGTATTGTATTGGTTTAGTAAAAATACATATTGAGAGTGTTCTATACATCCAGTTCAATGTTGATACTTATATGTATAGTTATAGTTTAATATGGACGTAAAATTAAGGTAGTGTTTTTATTAATATGTACATATGATTATCTCTTATTTATGTGTTTCGATATAATATGTATTTTTTTATATGATTCCATATGTGTTTCTTTATACATGTATGTCTAAATATTAGTTTTCTTCTGAATCTACATTGATGTATGTACCCCTGTCTTTAACTAATTTTACACATTTATATAACACTATTAGAGATTCTATGTTTGAACTTCATTTATGGATGTTTACTGAAATATTTATATTTTGATCCACATATATTTTATTTGCAATAAATGTACATTAATCGATTTATTTTTCATGTACATATTTTTTAATTTGTTTTCAGGTATACGTTCATATCATCATTTTATTGTATTATGAATTATAACTTATTCTAATTTGTATTTACATTGATAAATGTTAATATATCTATAGTAATATCTTTATGTATATCTAGATCTAATTCCATGTATACATTAATCTATTTTTGTGCATGTACATCTACATGCACAATTTTTCTTATTTTTTATTCGGTTTATTGTTCGTTCTTTTTCTATAGAACTAGGTGTCAGAAAATTATTCTCAATCGCACTTTCATCTATGTTTCTGAAATGAGGTCCTTTTAATGTCATCATTTGAAAAATGTATCCTTTTTTATCTTTCATGTTAGATTAAATGATGTAAAATATTTGAATGATTTTTTTAAGAAATGTGTTAATGTTCCCATATCTTGCATTTGTTCTTTTCCTACTCCTCATCTTTCTTCTTCCATGTTGTTGTTTGTTCTCTGGTTGTGAAATGTTTATGTTGTTGCGTTGGAGCATTTCCAGGATTTATCGTGATGTGCCTGTCTGTTGAAGGATTTTGCGCATGGGGCATGCTTATAGATGTCTGTTTCCTGTGGTTAGCAGGAGTCAAAATTTATGCTCGGCTCAATCAATGGACTGTTCTCGAAGATATGGCATTGTTGATAGCAGAGCTTAACAAGGCATCGATTGTATTTATTTCGCTGAAGCTGGTATAGTTTTCGTCTTCACTTTATCGTTATGTTTTAATAGATCCGATTACTGTTGTATTGTATGATTTGGTTAACACTCGGTTTTATTGTTTTGACATGAAACACCACCTTCCCTTTTGTGTCATCCATCGTATGGGAATCACGCACGCGGGAAAGGCGGTTGTGGACGATCTTCCAAGCTTGCTGGACTGCATTGTGGAACTCAGGTGGCGGCCGTCGCTGATGTTCGCAGCAACCCCCTCGATGGACTGATGAGTTGCAAGGTCAGTCCTTCGGACTTGCTTTTGGCGAAAAGCTTGGGTCTGTGGCAGCGTTCTTGGTTTCGTGCTTTGTGCAATTTCCTCGATAATTTAATGTTCTTCTGGGAAGGCTTGTCAGGAATCGAGCTGCTTAATGTCGTTTGTACGCTCATGCTGCGGATCTCCTTTTGTGGGATGGACTTTCCTGATGTCCCTACGTGAGTTGTGTAAAGCTTCAAGTGGCGAAAATACCAGCTGAAATCATCTCGGCATAATGTTCCATAAAACTGTATAAATCACCGATGCGGATGTGGATGTGCTGTGCAGTGGCATCCAGTCGTCAAAACTCTCTGAAATTCGCAATCATTTACAGTTCTACTTATCCATTGCCAAACAAGAGTGTATGGTCTTAACGCAAATTGCAATGGACATCACTATCGCTACATTTCAGTTGAGCCACTAATGGACAAGACTTGCACATTCATGGTTGGACACATTGCGGATGTTTGTATTGAACCGCATCGACGGATCAGAACGGTTATTGCAACGGCCATCGATTGAACCAAGCTGTCACAGCGCCGTTTTCATGGGCTGCGAGTTCGCTTTTTTTTACATCTACTCCGAATGTAGCCCGCGTGGACTGTCGTCGGTGCATCATACATTTACGAAACGTTAAACTAAATGTAGTAGGTAGGCAGTCGTCCACCCTCAACCGAGCCCGTAGGCTGCGGTTGTTCCAGCACCTTCGTAAGCTTGTCACAGCCAAGGCTAGTCGCAGCCCGACATCCCACGGAGCGCGCACGAGGTCCGTTGAGGCTGGTGCAGCGCAGCTAGCCATCAGTGCACCGCTTAACGTACATCAACGTACCTTTCTGTCATGGTAGATAGATGATAATCTCACACTCTTGATTCCGAGTACTTGAACTCTCCTCAGTGGCATCTGTCGAACCACGTGTCGGCTACCATCAAACTAGCTGAACGTTTTCTTACCTGTTGAAGCTCTGCAACTCACTCCCACCAGTTCGAATCATGGCCGACGCTAGCCCCCGTCGCGTGAAGGCTCGCCGTGTAGCTATCGCAATCGATTCGTCCGAGCCGAGCATGGCGGCTGTCAAGTGGGCCGCGTCGTTCATCGTACAGCCTGAAGACACTGTCGTGCTGCTCACAGTGCAGGCGCAGCCTGACCTGTCTGGGGGTTTGCTGCCCATGAAGGACGACGGTAAGGATTCGCTAGCCCCTTCGTCATACAAAAGCGATAACTTTGGTGCCCAGACACACAATAAAAAGTGCGATTCCAACGCCGCTTGTTACACGGCGGTTGGCGTCCACGTGTTTCACACGATAACTGTCCGTCCCTCATCACATTGCAAGACCTTGTTCCTCATCAGAAGGCTCCGTTCCACCTCACCACAGCTCTAGTCATCAACTATTCTCGCTGCTTCTAGCTCAGGCCTTTCGTTGACCTCGATCTGCCTTCAGAACCGGAGCTGTGCCCCCCCCCTCGTCTCCCTCCGCTCGTCTCCGCATGCGGTTCTCGCAGACCTCCTCCGTCTCTTGCCCTTACATCACATCTCTTCCAGAAGTTTTGTGTGACATCGAAACATGAGAACCTTGCTCGCTCTTCCTTCCTTCACCTACGTTTCCTTCCTCTCTCCTGTCGCAGAGCCGCTTTCCAAGGATGCCATCGAGTCCATCCGCACTCACATCAGCCAGTTCAGCCGCCACATTCTGGAAAAGGCTCGAAAGATCTTGGAGGAAGATCAGGTAAACGTGCGCAGTGGAAGTACGGTGAAGTGCGCAGCGGGGAAGCGCTATTTACTGTTACCTGACCGTAGGATGCTGGGCTTCTGCTTCATCACCTATGCTGGGATGCACGTTCGTTGCCATCTCTCTTGAAAGGGAAAGCACAGTAAAAAAGAGGGAGTTTTTGTGGTGATAACCCTTTTGACGATGGTGGAGTGTGTGCAGTCCACGATCGAAGCTTGTCACGTCGCCGTCTGTTTGAACTATAGTTCGCGAACACTCACTGCAGGCTAGCCCTAGAAGCTCTAGCCATTTTGAGCTTGTGATTCAGTTTTCAAAGAATTCGAACGAGAATGGTGACGTTTCGTCCTGCCATTTCCGTCCTGAAATGGACAGGCACATTCTGACGACTCTTCACCCGTCTGAAGATAAAATGTCTGCTGCTCCGAACACGGATAAGTTGATTTATGCTCACGAACCTTTCTTATCCTGCCCTCATTTTGCAACTTCAGGCCGAAAGTGTTTGACGCTAACTGTAGCGAGCTGTGGACAGAAAGCTTGGCACTGATTCTATCTTCATGTGGGGTGTGTCGGCTTTTCTGCCGCCAGATCACAAAGGTGGAGACTGTCGCAGAGATAGGAGACGCACGGGAGAAAATCTGCGAGTACGTGGGTGCACACGGCATCGACATGCTCGTCATCGGCAGCAGAGGACTGGGCGCTCTCACGAGGTATGTCGTCTATTCACTGGATGCCCTCTCCTGATGTTGTGCTGACGTGTTGTCCACGAGTCTGACAGCAAGTCAGCCTGCAAGGACTCCCCTTGAAACNGTTTAGTCGGTTCGGAGGGCAGTGTTTGGACTTTGCAGAGCCTGATGCAATGGAGATCAGGAGCTACTCTTTCACCCACTGCAACTTGGTCGGCCTCAAACAGCTTCGAAGGGAGGAAACGGATCAGAATTCTGTATACCTTGACCTAAGGCTTGGGTCAAGAGTGTGACTAGTCCTGTCATCCAAGCCTTGCATTTATGGGACACCTTATCTCTGGGCCCCAACTGCTGACCTCTTCCTTTTCAGTAGTGCCTCCCCAGTGTCCTCGGAGTCAACAGTGGTTTTTTGCTTCAGGACAGCAAGGGCAAATGGTTGTGGGCTCAGCATGTCTTGTTGGGTCATGTCTCCCTTCTGTGCCCAGGGGAGTGTCTCTGCTTCCTGCAAGAGACGTGCGTGTTGCTCGCATCGAGGCTGCTATCTGAACACTGCTGCATGTGTTACATGTTTTCCTGTGGTTGTGGCCTGGTGTCCTCCAACTGTTTTGGGAAGTCTTTGGTCCTGCTTACATTATCCTTTTTCTTTCTTGGATTTGTCCTGCAGGCAACTGTTGGGCAGTGTGTCATCGTACTGTGTGCACAATGCGAAGGTGCCTGTGGTGGTGGTACGCAACCCGAGTAGTGCATGAATGCCTTGAAGTTTCTGGTGGGGGTGAAGCAGGTCCCCACAAGCAAGCAGGGGACTGCCACGGGTGGTGGAGTTTCAAGTGAGGTGTTTTATTTGCCTTTCTGGCACCTGTAACGAGGGTGACCCAATCTGAGTCACTTCTTCTCAGGATTGTAGAAATCCTTTTTTCCAGTTGTCAACCGGATGAAAATGGGTAGCAGGAAATTTTATGTCTGCACACTCTATCATAGGGCACTGACTACAGGGGAAGTTTTCTGCCGTGACGCCTCTGGCCTCAACTGTTGGAGAATGGAAGACTAAATGAAGCTGTTCTGCCATTGTACTTTCTATGCTTTTCCTGGCAATGTGGTGCTTTCTGTGATGTGAGTTGCAGTGAATGTGAGTGGTTTGGAAGAGAGCTGAGAGGGGGTCGTGTGGGTGCAAGTTGGTTGTACATGGAGCAAGCCCAGTACTGGAAATTCCTATATTGTAGCCAGTCACCAATCGGGAATGGAGGAGTCAAACTGGTGAATGCTTGGAGCATCTCTGGCTCTTGAGGAACATGAAGTGAGTAACCATATGAAGTCACAGACATGTGATATTGGCTGAGATCTGCTTAGAGTGCATGCATGAGGAGACAGTGCCAATGTGACACGCATGACGTGTACAGAATGACAAATCACTACGATCTGAGAATTTTTTTCGAAATACAGCGTGGGATCGTGGAGGACTTTTGTCCAAGAACAAGGATGCACATTCCCACACTCCATTAGTGGAAACACTGGCAATTCCCTTACAAACATGTTGAGCCAAACTAAACTGAGTGACATCCACAATGGTGTCATGTGCTTCATGAAGATGAATTCATAACAGAAACAATCACATAGCACTTTAAAAGTTCTAGAATGCGTGTTCACATTTGGAGCTAGTTTTTTCCGAGGGGAAAATTGTTGTGCTTTGTGCAGTTCCTGTACAGTGTACTGTGACCACTCGGCCGTGTCCATACTCGTGCAGATCCCTGAGGCAGGCGGCCCTGGTGATACCGACGCGACGACAGGCGGCGGACTGAGAAACTGCTAGGAAGCTTCCTAGCCTTGCTGCTGCTGACGTGGCGACACTGTCCAGTCAGCTGACGCACTAGCAAGCAGGCAGGTGCAGGAAACAGCAAGGATCAGGCTAGGGAGACGCGCAAAGTCTAATAAGCTTCAATAGCTTAGTAAATGCAGAGAGGAATAACAACTGACAGGTCCAGGGCATAAATACCTGCCGCGGCGCACGGCGGGTGTCGCACGCGGCAGTCCAAGAGCTGTCCTAAAACCGGCCCAAAACCACTGTTTTGGCCGTAACTCTGCGCACACATGTCAGAATCCTACGCCGTCTGAACCTAGACGTGCAGAATCAAAAGACGCACGCAACGACTGGTCACATGCATGCATCCATCGAC